>JAMZAV010000664.1:0-254405 GCA_024449915.1 Sweltsa coloradensis
AGGCCGAGAAGTACATTAGCCTAGTAAAAAAATAAACAAAATAACTTTCAGGCTGAGTCTAGTGTTTGGAGGCCGAGACGTATGTAAAGGAAACCTGCTCTATTTTCAAGTAGCAAACAACATATTTAGGGGCAGGGTGGAGGTGCCGGTCCAGACAGTTTAATTCATAGCCTATGTACAAAATACCATTCAATAAAGTATACCGACGATAGAAAATGCAATGGGAGAAAATTATAAAAATTCTTCACAAGTAAAAATATGTAATATCCACTTTCACACATTGCTGTTATGACGGCCGTTCTTCTCTAACCGACCCCAATACCCGTAGGAGTTTATTAACACAAACTTTCTAAATTTATCATTCAAAGTAATTTGTTAATCAAAATTTAATTCACATCTAACACGTTTCCTTTTTTTTTTCCTTTTTATAAACAATTTTAATTTTGCTATTACTATCAGCATCATTTTCTTTTCGTTTATAAACTTATTAAACAGTATAATCATAAAAAGCGCACAATAACCTCATTTGATTTACTAACATCACAGGCGGGGCTTTATGACCTAAACCGGTTAAAGTGCCCTAGTTTCTTACGTCGTCGTTGATTACGTCTTTGAACGGACCCGACTGTGGAGACCTCTACTCGCGCAGTCCTAGTCAATACCCATCTGTCGAAGCCATCACCACTAGGTCGGTGATCTACTACACAGCCCGGTGTTAATACTCCATGGGGACATGGCCGGCCGGGCTCTATTCCGTGTTGATTATCACGTGTTGGACATTCGGACTAGGCCCACTGACAGTGGCGTACGTAGGAATATATTTGGGCGAGGGGGGAGAACTGCCAAGAGTAACAGCAAAAGGTGCTCCACAAACGACTCAATGGGTGGCGAGAAGGGGAGGGTGTGAGGCTTTGCTGACCGAAAAAGGAAAAGCTAACTAAATAGATGTATTTAATTCTTGCGTAAACCTAGATGATGTGCAGAATAAGATTAGAGTTAGAGCTGAGCCCTGCTGAGTAGACATAACTATCCGCTCTTAAACTATCGATAGCACAGTGCATTCTTATGGCGGCACATGAACCCTTGAAACTTTGAAACCGCCTCCCGGTGTTTTAAGAAGAAGATCTCTGGGTTGGGGCTCGTTATTTAACGTGTATATAAATAGTTTGTCAAATATCTTTACGTGATTTCATGATAACGCCACACAAAGCGAAACACGAGGTGTCTATTGACATATTTAGCATCAGTTTTACATAGCAGGCCACATTTTCTGCAACACTATTTCAACTTCATTTCAATCCAAATAGTTTTTTAAAGTACCGCACGACTTCTAGATCACTAGTGTTTTAAGAGAGTATAGGACATGCGTTTTTAAGCAAATTGCTGTTCGCTCGGCCGACTGACACCACAGATGTATGACATTTTGAACATAAGTGACGAATGTGGAAATACAGGGCTCTTCAGTAACACAATTCCAAAATTTGGTTTAAAAATAATCTATAAAAAATGAAGTTATCACGAATTATGATTTTGTTAAAAATCCAAAATTGACTATATTCGTGATTTTTTTCTGGTTGATTGACACAATTTTGGAAATCTTTGACTGTAGGGCTGTCCATGTATGCTTTATTGACAACTTTGCAAAGTTTCATATACGTCGATGCATCTTGGCCGAGCGAATAGCTATTTGCTAACTGCCAAATGTGTCCCATTCCCTCTTGATTGAAATAAAAGTGCTAAAACTAAGATTTGAAATTGCAAGTCTTCCTTAGCTCTATCTAGAAGTACTGTAGCTTTACATATTATGCATATTGTGTAGTATGCACACTTACCGTGCACAGTGCACACCCTTGGACCGAAATAATTTCATCTCTCTCTCTCTCTCTCTCTCTCTCTCTTCTCTCTCTTCTCTCTTCCACTAGAATCTCGTCCAAGCAGATTTAAATGTGAACATTAAATAACTAATCATCAGTGGTGTAGTGGTGCGTATACGCACTGCTCGCGCTAGAAAATGTTCGTATACACACTGCTTTTGCTTGTGATACGAGTGATACGCAATGATACGGTCGTAACCATGTTTTTTTTTAATCAAATTATATTCGCGTAGGTGAACTATTTATTATCGTGTCATTCTTTCCCTCATCACCTTTCTTCGATTAGTCTGACCGTCTGACGCCGAAAGTAACACAACATGTCAAGGAATGACTGAAAAATTGACAAATCCTTTTTCCAAAAACACAATCATATTTGGGCTCAAGGCACCGAATTGGCTTTATTTATTCCTCCGCCTACTTTCAGGGGAACTGGGAAAAGGGATGCGTTTTCTGCAGAATGTAAGTTTTTAGTGGTTTTCATGGAGTGCAAGTGTGTGTTATAGGCCAATTAGGATTCGTTTCGTAAAATAATGAAACTTGTTTAGCAAAACAAAAGATTATTGAATATAGATAGATTGATTTAGCCACTGTTACGCGTTTTAATAGCCCAAGAGATCATCTTGCTGTAAAACCTCGTTTACAGAGTCCGAGTGCAGGAAGTAGTTTAAGTTTTTGGAACTATTAATTTATTCCAAAGCTGCCTCTAATATTGTGCGTAACATACTTTTATACACATGATGGTTTAGTTGTGGGCAATCAAATTGAAGTTTACGCCTAAAATCAACTTAAGTGTATATCCATCACAAACAAAACGGTAATACCTTGAGTTGCCATTTTTCAGTTAAAACATGACGAAACAACTATAGAATGTGAAAATTTATTTCGCCTTTGGCGAAAAGGCCTCTACCGGCTGGGGCTTCGCCCCAGACCCCAGCTACCCGCCAAATGAGAGAAATCGTATACATACTGATAAATTTAACACTACACCACTGCTAATCATACAAGAATCAGTTGGTTTAGTGTGTATTAATGTTGACATGGCTGTATAATGTCCGCACCGCTGTCGGAGTAAATGCTGGCTAATTAATTTCAAGCGATACAAGAGAGGGTAACGTGACAGTTCATGTTGTTTGTTAGTGACAGGAGAAATATTAAAATGTAAGTTTGACATGAGACCGTTAATTAGGAGCTCACACAATTCTTTGATCTACTGCGAGGATGTTGCTTGTTTTTGAGGACAGCAAAATTGTAAAGCTGAAACTGAAAAGTAAAAACAGAAATGTGTACATTGGGTATTGTAGATCATATTCATATTCTGTGGTAATTACTGCGTGTGGCGTACGTTAAAAGGTACAAATTTGACGAGAGTTTGTCAAAACTATACAGAGTACGATGAGCACGCAATTTATCTCAACAATCGTGTGAAGAACTTCTTCTATCATAACGAACGAAAACTCATCTCATCAACTTTCATTATCACAGGTGGCGCAATATGACCTAACCGGTTGAAGCGCCCTAGGTTCTCTAGTCGTCGTCTAACAAAATTAACGGCGAAAATCTTCCAAAAATTTCCTATTCGAAGCCACTGTTAAACACCACACACCAAACATTCACATCAATTGCACACTTCAATACTTATTCAAATCAATATTCGTTTTTTGTTTTCAATGTCATCTCTTATTTCCTTTCTTGATAAACTAAATAATACAATATCAAACTCACCATAAAATCTATTCATTAACTTACAATATCACAGGCGGCGCAATATGACGTAACCGGTTGAAGCGCCCCCCCCGTCTGGGCCCGGGGTAGAATTGGCCCAGAGCATGGCTCTGCTAATCGTACAAGGCGATTCAAGAGAAAAAGTCCACCTCGCAAACATCAGCTAGAAAGAGCGAAGTATCTTACTTCCCGAAACTAGAGGCGAGCTCTGGCAATCGTCGTCGGGGACCTTGTCCCATTCCCTTGACGACCCCCCGGCGACGATGACAATGACACAACGAACGATGACAAAGACGATGACGACCGCGACGTGAGAAACCCCCCTTCCTCCCCTTACCCGTGGCTGGTTCTGACCAGCATGGGCCCCTCCTCCCCACACACCCTGGGCTAGAGTGGTGCATTATGACCTAACGGTTGACGCGTCCTTAATCCAAATAGACCCCCCCCAAAAAAAAGATTTAACTTATTTTATTAACATTCATTATCATCAGGCGGCGCAATATGAACTAACTGGTTGAAGCGCCCTAGTTTCTCACGTTTTGTCGTTAAATGTGAGAAGAACAGTGATCTCGGTGTTAACTTCGCACACCTAGCATTGTCTAGTTTCAATGTGGGGCATCTCAAAGTACCGTACTATTTTTAACCTCAGAGTGCACTCGCGGCACGAATCAATAAGACAGAACGATCTATTCATTGTCGGCTTATTACATCAATCTCGAGTGGCAAAGAAGGTCTTTGGAGTTGAGCGCGTGTTACAAGTAAGTTCCAACCAGCTCCCTATATTTCCGTCACGACAAGTCTCGTCGTAGTGTTACCTGTACACCGCCGACTCCAAGAGCTCTAGCCCCTTGCCCTAGCCATCATGCCCACCCTTGCTTGGGGCTGGTTCTGACCTGCACACGTCTGTCCATCCTATATTTATATAGTTATAACCCCTGTCTGGGGCCGGGGTAGAATTGGCCCAAAGCATGGATCTGGTTTTTGTAAAAGGCGATTCAAGAGAAAAAGTCCACCTAGCAAACATCAGCTAGAAAGAGCGAAATATATTACTCGAAACTAGAGGCGAGCTCTGGCAATCGTCGTCGGGGACCTTGTTCCATTCCCTTGACGACCCCCCGGCGACGATGACAATGATGCAACGAACGATGACAAAGACGATGACGACCGTGACGTGAGAAACCCCCTCCTCCCCTTACACGTGGCTGGTTCTGACCAGCATGGGCCCCTCCTCTCCCCCCCCCCCTTTAGGCTAGAGTGGTGCATTATGACCTAACGGTTGACGCGTCCTTAATCCAAATAAACCAAAAAAAATGGGCCCGGGGTAGAATTAGCCCAGAGCATGGCTCTGCTTTTCATTAAAGGCGATACAAGAGAAAATGTCCATCTTGCAAACATCAGCTAGTAAGAACGGAGTATCTTACTCCCCAAACTAGAGGCGAGCTCTGGCAATCGTCGTCGGGGACCTTGCCCCCTTCCCTTGACGACCCCCCGGCGACGATGACAATGACATAACGAACGATGACAAAGACGATGACGACCGCGACGTGAGAAACCTCCCTTCCTCCGCTTACCCGTGGCTGGTTCTGACCAGCAAGGACCTAGGCTAGAGTGGTACATTATGACCTAACGGTTGACGAGTTCTTAATCTAAATAAACAAAAAAAAAACTTTATAAACTTAAACAATTATCAAACACACCATTAACTCATCTTATCAACTTTCAGTTTCACAGGCGGTGCAATATGACCTAACCGTTTGAAGCGCCCTAGTTTCTCACGTCGTCGTTTGTATCCTATTCTTGGATTTACGTTATTTACTCGTATACGTACGACTCATCTAAACCGATTGACTGCTATTAAAAAAGAGGCGAATTAAATACTTACTCATAATAAGTACCTGGCTGGAGCCCCCTACCCGTGGCTGCTTCTGACCAGCTTGGGATTTCCCTCTCCACATCCCCTAGGCTAGAGTGGCGCATTATGACCTTACGATTGCCGCGCCCTTAATCCAAATAAACTCTAAAGCATCTCAAGTCGTCGTTGTTGTATAAACGACCCCTTACGCGTGCTGTGTTCTGACGCATGGGCCCCCCTCCCCCCCCCTAGGCTAAGTGCTATTTACCTTACTTGCGCCCTTAATCCAAATAAAAAAAAAACAGCCCTGAATTAAAATAATTGTCAGAAATATATCCGAAAGGCAATAACATGAAATGTCATAGATACCAATTTTAATCTTAATTAAAAAATATCAATTGGTAGCAAAATATACAATTTATTGCCAATAAATATGCGGGGACAAAATCGCTGACTAGCACATGAAGTTTGTGGTGTGGTTGTAGTGATTTCTCTTGATGAATTCTTTGTCAATGTTCACAACGTCTTCCAGACTACCATCACTTATTACAAACAACTCTTTGCCGTTCATATTTTACAATATTATTTATTTTTGGAAGGAAATGTATTCTTAAACAGTATTAATTCGTACGAAATTGTCTAGATGTAGTCAAACTTACTGCTTCGTCGTCCTTGAATCATCCATGAACCGTCCATGACAGAGGCCGGGAAACTGAATCCAAGCTTACCTAGAACATAAGAGACAACGTTGTTATTCACACTTGCAAGACTGGGTGGGCAGGAGTAAGAGAGAACTGAGCAGCCATGTGCCTTGACTTGCCCCCCTTACCGCACTGGTCCATAAACAATGACACTCATCCTGTTGTCGGGGGGGATGAAACAACCCTTGCGTGTAAGTAAGCGACACCGAGGTTTTATGCGATTTGCAAATATATATTTTGTTTTGAAATCGGTTAAGTGACTACTAAATACGATTTTACAATATTTTGCGTCTAGAGGGATGAGGGGTTAGGTAATTGAAAGTAATTTCGAGCCTCACGTAGCATTGTCCCAAATATTGTCAGGAAAGAAGTGCGAAAATATCCTCGTATGTATAGCTACTTGAGGAGCTATAAGATACCAGTTAACATAGCAGAATCGACTTTCAAAACTCAATATTATTAGGTGCGAGCCCCGATTGATTCTAGATGTGGTACCTTTAACCGTTCATCATATTCTAGCAGAATGTACCATATATGATGTCTTGCGCACGCAATTTAATCTATCCTAATCATATGAAGAACTTCTATCACGGCGACAAACTTTCAAAATTTCTCATTCAAAGAAACAAATTTTAATTCACATTATCTTTCATAAATTTATTTCTATCTTTCTCTCCATTCAATTAAATAATTTTTTGTTTTGCTGTTACTATCGTCACCAGAAAACAATAAAATCATCAAAAACACCATAAACTCATTTCATTAACTTTCAATATCACAGGCAGCGCAATATGACCTAACCGGTTGACGCGCCCTAGTTTCTCACGTCGTCGTCGACTTCGACATTGATTTCATTTCATTAAAATTGTATTTTGAAACTGTTCTTTTTAATTGTGTAAAACTTTCGGCGTCTTTTCTACTCAATTTTTGTATTTTTTTTTTAGTTTTCTTTTAATGTTAATTTCTACAGTTGGCACTACCGACGACATGCTAGTCTGGGCACAACAATAATAGTAAGTTTTCCAAGGTTTGTTAACCTGTATGATTTTCTAGCAGCTGACTTTTGTTTGACAGTGCAGTTGTTTACTTGTTTTTTACTTTTGGATAAAATAAAGTAATTAGTGTTGTCTCAATTGTTGTAGGGTTAGTTTTATAGTGACACCATTACAAACTAAAAACATTGAGATATAAAAGAAGGGCTAAGCTCACGTTCCCTTCTGATACCTGGACACGTGGGCATAGAGGGAAATGTCCCCGTCTGTGCTCGGGGTAGAATTGGCCCAGAGCATGGCTCTGCTAATCGTAAAAGGCGATTCAAGAGAAAAAGTCCACCTTGCAAACATCAGCTAGTAAGAGCGGAGTATCCTACTCCCCAAACTAGAGGCGAGCTCTGGCAATCGTCGTCGGGTACCTTGCCCCCTTCCCTTGACGACCCCCCGGCGACAACGATGACAAAGACGATGACGACCGCGACGTGAGAAACCTCCCTTCTCCCCTAACCCGTGGCTGGTTCTGACCAGCATGGGCCCCTCCTCCCCACCCCTCTTAGGCTATAGTGGTGCATTATGACCTAACGGTTGACGCGTCTTTAATCCAAATAAACCCCCCAAAAAAACTATATCCCCTGCTACGGGATAGGCAGGATTGATTGATTGATTGATTAGCGTCTTTATTTATGGCGGGATTAAGGCCTGTTAGGCCTTCTCTTCCATCCAACCATTTTACATTTTAAGGATACAATACAAAGATACAGATACAGATACAAAGTAAGATACAAACAAATTGAAATGAAATAAGCAATAGTAATAGTAAGATACAAATTAAATTAAACATTACGTACGTGAGTGGCATAGAGTTAGTGGCATAGAGTGAGAGTGCTTTAGCTCACGGGCGACGCAAAACAACCAGAAGACTTTGCGATTTCCAATTTGAAAATCTGTACAAAGCAAAGCCCGCCTGGTTTAGCTTTTCTCGAATAAACGAAAACCGCCTTTGTTTGAAAACGTTTGTGCTATTCAATCGAGCGGGAGCTCTGGTTTGAACCACTTGAGAACGAGGGGTTCCCAACGCAACGCTTGAAACTGGCTTTCATTCGCCTAGTTTTAAATCCCACATTTGTGGATCACAGAATGTATTGTACAAAGCAAATGTTGTGGGTGTAGTTTATTCAACGAACATTACGCTACGCTGTCATCACCTCCGAGAACAACGTTTAAATGTAAGCCAGAGCCGACGAGCAGCAATTGTTATTATCAAAAATCCCCAAAATTAGTAATAATTACATAAATTAGAAAATGTTTAACTGAAAAATCTTAAATTAATTTAAATTTTCAACCCAAATCACACCTCTTGGAATCCTTTAGTCCTGCAATCGAATTTTAGTTTAAAAAAACAACATTGCAAATACAAAATTGTTGTCGGTGATTTAAATAAACTTCCAAGAAAAATTTCAGAAACATGCAAAGAAAGGTAGAAAACACATAAAAAAAGTTCATATGCATTACAAAAGTTTTAAAGATTGTGTCGTATCACGCAATGTAATGTATTTGTGAAACAACGTATATACCACTCGTTTATTGATTCAGCCAGTCGTAGGTTTTTAATCTAATATTGAATCTTTCTAACGGCAAATTTACATTTAGAGTAAAACTAAAATAACTCGTAATTCTCACTTAGCGGGTTTCTACCTCAAGTTGTATTTTCAATCCGATGCCTCCCGATCCTCCCCGAGAGTGCCCGATCTCAAGCTGGATCTGTGAGGCCGTGCTTCATGCGTTACATCTTATACATTCCCCCGTCTGGGCCCGGGGTAGAATTATGTCCAGAGCAGGGCTCTGCTAATCATACAAGGCGAGGAAAGAGATTATCAGCTAGTAAGAAGGGTAGAATTTCACTCCTAGAAACTAGAGGCGAGCTCTGGCAATCGTCGTCGGGGACCTCTTCCCCTTTCCTTGCGACCTCCCCGACGACGACGACAATGACACAACGAACGATGACAACCGCGACGTGAGAACCCTCCCCCCTATCCTCTCCCTACCCGTGGCTGGTTCTAACCACACATCCCCCAGGCTAGAGTGGCGCGTTATGACCTAACGGTTGACGCGCCCTTAATATTATTGAATCCGTTAAGATCCCTGCTTTACAAGGAGCGTGGGGTGAACAATGCTTCCAAACACGTATTTCTACGGTCTCAGTGTTCTGCTGATGCACAATAAGAAAGAGTTTAAACATGATTTAATTGGATATTGCTTTACGTCTCATATTTATGCAACTTGGCTAATCGAGACGAAGGGAGGGACGTAAGGGATGACGCGGGGGACAAGGGGTGGACAGGCCTGTGCTGGTCAGAACCAGCTACAAGCATATGGGGACCATGACCAAGTTCTTACAATGAGTGAATGGAGTTCTCATTTCAATTGGCTCCCGACTCTTCAAGCTCATGACGATACAGAACTGAAGGGCCGTTAAAGTATATTGGTTGAGAAAATTGAATCACTTTTGAAGAACAATATAAAAGACAATTGAAGCGAATGGTCATTCACGTGTGCATCTGTGTGCACATAGTGCTCCAAGTAGGTTATATTTCTGTAAAGTCAACAACATTGTATGTACTGTAGTGAGAGACACGAATACTTTGTTAACCTAGTTCGTACGTTACATTCCAGTTCAGCCATTTTAGTCATTCACATCAAACACATTTCATTTTTTATTAAAATAAACTTTTTTTTTATATGACTCTCATCTACATCATTTTCATTTCTTTCTATAAACTTAGAGAACAATATAATCATCAAAAGAAACCGTATAAACTTATCTCATACCTTACAATATCACACAGGCGGCGCAATATGACCCAACCGGTAGAAGCGCACTAGTTTCTCACGTCGACGTATCAACTTCTGAACAATTATTTTGACATTCATTATAAAATTCTATTGACAAATACCCCGTTAGTCGTCGTTGATTGCACAGTTTTACATAAAAAGAAACCCGAGTGAAAAGCTAAAGATACATTATTATAACAAACACTTTCTTAGTCGTTCTTGATAACACATTTAACAAACGACGTGAGAAACCCCATTCCCAACTAACCATGGCTGGTCCTGACCAGCATGGACCTCCTCCCACACTAGGCTAGAGAGGCGCATTATGCCCTAACGGTTGACGCGCTCTTCATCTAAATAAACTAACCATTAGTGACCTGTGAAGCCATACGAAGACACAATAGCATCCTCTCAATGTGAAGATATTAAATATCCGCGCCATCTTGGTGGAACTAGTTTAACGAGCGTCCCTGGAATTGTTTACGTCCGCCTCGTGACGTGTGTGCTGAGTTCCCTGCATTACGCTCAGCCATGCACGTAATGACGTCTTACAGATCCACGTAGTGTTGCTTTCAGTTATGCGCGCGCTCAGGGATACGAGAGCATGGGGATCATGTTTATGTCTACTAAAAGCTCGTCGGAAGGAAAATATTTAAAGCAACTTTTGTTTTCAAGCGATGTGGGTATTTTGGTTTGAACACAAACCAACGCTGCGACATTGTTTCAGAATCTTCGGTGAAAATATGTGACGTAAATTATTATGTAATGTGCTGAGCGAAATAAGAAGAGTTGGAAACCTGGCCAAGTTGAAGAAACGTTCAATATCAGGATTGCCTGTGTCGGGAACCGATCATGAGACCTCGCGAATCAGAGTCTCGAGCTTTAAGCTGTAGATTGTTTTGTATATTATTTCATCCATGACGACCATGACAATATACGAACGATGATAAGATAAGCACGACCGCGACGTGGGAACCCCCTCTTTCCTCCCCATATCCCCTAGGCTGGAGTGGCGCATTATGACCTAACGGTTGACGCGCCCTTATTCCAAATGAATCTCATTTAATAGAAGTATACTTGGCCTACATATACGAGTCGTCATGCCTATCGTACAGCGGCTCACTTTGATTCGTTATCTGCTTCTGTAGAAAGTAAGTATAACTGACGGTAATGTATACAAACATCAGTGACATTTACCTTCCGCAAGTAATGTAAACCTACAGGGTTCCTCCATTTCCCTCTGATTGAGTTGTTACTCAGCCGTGATCAAGGCGAAGCGTAGGGATAACATATCCGAGCTAGTATGTCTTATAGATCACTAGACAATCAATGTTTGGTGGAGGCGCCGGGTCGAGGCTGGATATTGTATTTCTATAGGGCTCTGACCGATAATATGAAAGCTCAAGACACATTAGAGGGAAATAACAAATATCACTCCAGCCACTATGTTACAACTTATGGACAGTATAATAGTGTAGACAATAGACAGCCCAACAAGTGCAAAATAAATTTTATGCAACGATTTTTTAAATATTGTTTTACCTCTGTATAAGGGGAAATGGTTGTCTGAAAAGACGTTTGATAAACATTTTTTTCGTACGTTGGTACAAAACACGTCATTGTACCGCCTGACAAAACAGAATCGTGCACCAACTGTCATTTCAGAAAAACATTTTTCTTAATGCAAGGTAGAGGAAGAAGACAATTAGGAGGTTTGAATCATTTATTTTTTTAGATATTATTTACTTGTCTGTTCAACAACACGTTTACACGGATGTGTTGGGACAAGACACGAGCCGCAGCGACACTTACATTAGATGTTGTCACATGGCCTTAATTCTTATTTCTAATGAGTGATTATGATCGATGAGAACATTCATAAATAATGAATGAATGTATTTACATTAATGCACACATGAGATGCGTCTCTAACTATCATTATGAATTATATTAAATTGAATTGAACATATTAAAAAAATTCAATACATGTAATACTTTAAAATTTTAGGTCAGAATTGTATTCATTTATTTATTTAAACGTCTATTCTCCTATTCAATTATTTACAATTAGACAAATAAAAAAACCTATTCTCATAAAACCAGACAAAATAATTAACTGTCGAAAAAGTAATATTAGTTATTTTGCGCCCCTTTCTCTGGCTGGCTAGACTAGTGTCCAAAAATGGAAATATTAATACCGATAACGAGGCTGTGTACTACCCCAATATTGTTTGTCTCCTATTTTCATGGTCCTCTTTCATCAGCCAACTCTCTTAGACGCGAGTACTTACAAACATGACGTCCTTGGTGGAGGTGCCGGGTCGAAATTTCTCTTTCAAAGTAATTTAATTAACAAAATTTTATTCACATCAAACACATTTCATTTTTTATTCGATTAAATAACTTTTCATTTGCTATTACTGTCATCACCGTAATTTTCTTTTCTTTTCTCAAGTCAGGAAACAATATAATCATCAAACACACCATCAACTCAATTCATTACTTACAATATCACAGGTTGCGCAATATGACCAAACCGGTTGAAGCGCCCTAGTTTCTCACGTCGTCGTAATGCAGGATGTATCGAGAACAGATCCTTATACACCGGCATTACAAACTATGTGCACTCAATGGAACAATGTGAATCATGACAGACAGACCCATTGGGCCTACCCTCATAACTATCACAGCATGGTAGGCTATCCGATATGGCGGCCTATCTAAGTACTTTAATAATAATATTGGTTCATAGCTGATCTTGGAGCGATTCATGAAAATAACTTAATTAAATCGATTCGATCGATTGTAGTTGAATTTGACAATACGCTTTCATTGATATTTGATTTGTAATTGAAGATATCCAAGTTTGACTTTTAGTTCAACGTAGAATATACCTACACCAAAATAAGAAACAAATGTTTGTGATTTATATCGGACCAACAATTTACAATCAATAGTTTTCCAAGTATCGTTGATTCCCATTTTATTATTTACATTTGACTTCATGTAAACATGTTATATGAAGGTTATGTGAATAATTCTATATGATATTATAACTCATGTTTAATTACTTCACATTAATAATTTTTAAATCCCCGATAGCAAATGTTACAACGTATGAGTCCACATTAGTTTGGAGAGCACTGTAAGGCAACTTGATGAAAGTACTGTATAACATATTCTTAGTACTCCATAAATGTAAAGAATGTATTGAATGAAGCAAGCATTCAGAGAGGCATGTGCACTGTGCAGGTCATGCAAACGATTTAGATTTTCGAGCTTAATTTAATTGTCTTTTTTTTATAAACTTATACAATGTAATTATTAAGCACACTATATAAACTCATTTCATTAACACTAACAATATCACAGGCGGCGCAATATGACCTAACCGGTTGAAGCGCCCTAGTTTCTCACGTCGTCAATCGGTAATCCTTGATGGTAGATTTACGTGGGGAACTCGCCAATCAATTCGCATTAGTCGATGTTTGCGTTTACATTTTGGCCCCAATTAAATTTCTCTTCATTATTAACGCCCTCGCTTTGGACACAAAGCCTCGCTGACTTTTGTCTCCCCACTTAATTAATATCTGAAGGGTTTGCGTGATGGCCGTGAAGCCAAACCAGGCCATGTTACTTTCTTATGGGAAACGTCCGGGGTGGAATCGATGCAGGTGAATTGTTTAACAGTGGCTAATGGAGACTGGCGAGCAGTAACTTCTAACCCCGGAACTGATGCGAGTCTTACCATTGAGTGTACGATGTTCTGTAGGGCCTACTCAGTGGCTGCTCGCATGGACAAGATAGGGAAATACTAAGTTAGAAATAAACCAAAAAAAATTAAAAAAGGCACTACGACGACTTTCTAGTGTTGGAATTGAATGTTGTTGACAAAGTGTAGCATATTGATACAACTTTTACATATTAATACATTTTACAGGCGGTGCAATATTAAACAACTTTATCGTATGATAAACGCGCTCAATTATTCATTCGAAGTTTATTGTTTCGTTATATTTAAATCGCTTCCAAGATATTTTTCAATAAACTATAATTTTGGCAATTGTTATTAGTTATCACTATCATCTTTAGTATTTCATTTCTGTAATAAACTTGGGAAACAAACAAACAAATTAAATTCGCTAACTATAATGCCAAAGGCGCTGCGATATTATGACCTAACCGGTTAAAGCGCCCTAGTTTCTCACGTCGTCTTGTTACCATCTTTTGTACTGGTATGATTGTCTCAGCACATGACGCGAGTGCAGCAAGGGGTATAAGGGGCAGAAGAGACGTACACAACCTTACCCCTTTCCTCCCCCTAACAGTGGCTGGTTCCGACCAGCATGGGACTTTCCTATAGGCAAGAGTGACGCATTATGACCAAACGGTTGACGCGCCCCCAAATAATGTTACTATTTCAAATATTTACTAAACTGTAGTTCATTGTTGTGTCTGCATCTTTGTAATTAGATTTATTTATTTGTCCTCCTTTGTAAATCAGTTTTATAACTGAATAGGATAGACGTAAAATTAATAAATAAAATAAATACAAAATAAATCGTTGTGGGACTACTGTTCCAAAATTAAATTAAAATGTGCACAAAATTCAATGTTTAAATCAC
Organism: Sweltsa coloradensis; assembly: GCA_024449915.1. NCBI lineage: Eukaryota > Metazoa > Arthropoda > Insecta > Plecoptera > Chloroperlidae > Sweltsa > Sweltsa coloradensis. The sequence continues at coordinate 14,599 of JAMZAV010000664.1, forward strand.
AATCAGCCATCTTCACCGGTTTAAAACATGAACACAACGTCATCTACAATGTACATGACATAAAGTATGTAATTGAAAATCTGTAACTTGGCTAGTTTCGTTCTGAAAATAATCTTCTGAGCGCACTCATGAATGAACTAGTAAACCGTGTATACGTTGGTTGAAAAGACGGCTAAATCCATTAGCAACACGGAGAGCAATCAATGGTTAGAGGCGGGGTCTCGCCTCGTGCACAGATTGCGATCAGACGTTGCCAGCTTCGCGCACATGCACGTTGCCCACCCCTGAGGAGATCTGCGTACACGCATGTACAGCTCGTGAGCCCGTGTGTACCTGCTTCAATGCAGAAGGTACCGGGTTCGATCCTAGCTGATGCGGACAGGACTTTGTTCACTTCAGAGACAGACTCGAATCCTCAACATGATGGATAGGAACTTACAAAACAATATAATCATCAAACACACAATAAACTCATTTCATTCCCTAACAATATCACAGGCGGTGTTATATGACCTAACCGGTTAAAGCGCTCCAGTTTCTCTCGTCGTCATTTCACACGAAAATTCATTCACGAACCGTCTCACGTCTGTGCCCGGGGTAGAATTGGCCCAGAGCATGGCTCTGCTAATCGTAAAAGGCGATTCAAGAGAAAAAGTCCACCTCGCAAACATCAGCAAAAAGAGCGGAGTATCTTTCTCCCCGAAACTAGAGGCGAGCTCTGGCAATCGTCGTCGGGGACCTTGTCCCCTTCCCTTAACGACCCCCCGGCGACGATTACAATGACACAACGAACGATGACAGACGATGACGACCGCGACGTGAGAAACCCCCCTTCCACCCCTTTCCCGTGGCTGGTTCTGACCAGCATGGGTCCCTCCTCCCCCCCCCCCTTAGGCTAGAGTGGTGCATTATGACCTAACGGTTGACGTGTCCGTAATACAAATGAACAAAATAAACAAAAAAACATAAAAGGCGATTTAAGAGAAAAAGTCCACCTCGCAAACATCAGCTAGTATGAAGGGTAGTATTTTACTCCCCAAAAATAAAGGCGAGCTCTGGCAATCGTCGTCTGGGAACTTGCCCCCTTCCTTTTATGACCCCTTTCGACGATGACGACAATGACACCACGAATGATGACGAAGACAATGATGACCGCGCCGTGAGAACCCCCTTTCCTCCCCTTATCCGTGGCTGGTTCTGACCAGCATGGTCCCCTCCATCCCCCCCCAAACCCCCTAGACAAGAGTGGCGCATTATGACCAAACGGTTGATGCGCCCCTGGGCCCGGGGTAGAATTGGCCCAGAGCATGGCTCTGCTAATCGTGAAGGCGATTGAAGAGAAAAAGTCTACCTCGCAAACATCAGCTAGAAAGAGCGGATCTTACTCCCCAAAACTAGAGGCGAGCTCTGGCAATCGTCGTCGGGGACCTTGCCCCCTTTTCTTGACGACACCCCGGCGACGATGACAATGACACAACGGACAAAGACGATGACGACCGCGACGTGAGAAACCCCCTTTCCTCCCCTTACCCGTGGCTGGTTCTGACCTTCATAGGCCCCTCCTCCCCACCCCCCTTAGGCTAGAGTGGTGCATTATGACCTAACGGTTGACGCGTCCTTTATCCAAATAAACAAAAAGCTAATCAGTTGTGTGGCTGGGTCGCCCTTTACGTTATTAACCTCACCACTTTTATTTGATGTACCTTTATAACCGTGCATCATATATGCTAGCAGAATGTACCACATATGATGCCTTGCGCATGCAATTTGAACTCAACCATTCATACGAAGAACTTCTATTATATGATAACGGCAACAAACTTAAATTTCTCATCCATAGTAATCTATTTAACAAAATTTAATTTACACCAAGCATACACATTTATTTTATTTATTATTACTATTCACATAAATAACTTTAGTTTTGCTATTATTTATTATATATTATTTTTTATTATCAACATTATCATCATCATTACTTTCTTTTTTTAAATATATACACTTAGAAAACCATCTAATCATCAAACACACCATTAACTCATTTCATCAACTTTCATTATCACAGGCGGCGCAATATGACCTATCCGGTTGAAGCGCCCTGTCTTTTTTAAAATATATAGTTATAAACTAACTAATAAACTACATTATCACAGGCGGCGCAATATGACCTAACGGTTGACGCTCCCTTAAACATCATAAACTTCATAAACTTTACAAACTTCATTAAATCATAGACTCCTAGCATTCCTAAGATGCCGGCTTCTAATTTAGGATGTTATGGGTGAAGGGTCACCCGCTAACATTCTGAACGAGGTATTTACCGATATTCATGCACACATACGGGGGAAAGTTCTAGCCTGTGTGGTTTTATATCCAGGTACCAACAATACCTAGTTAGCTATAGAAGGGGGCGGGGTCAGGGCCCGGGGTAGAATTGGCCCAGAGCATGGCTCTGCTAATCGTACAAGGCGATTCAAGAGAAAAAGTCTATACCTCGCAAACATCAGCTAGTAAGAAGGGTATAGTATATTATTCCCCGAATCTAGAGGCGAACTCTGGCAATCGTCGTCGGGAACCTTTCCCCCTTCCCTTGACGACACCTCGACGACGATAACAAAGACAACAACACCACGAACGATGACAAAGACAATGACGACTGCGTCGTGACAAACCCCTTTCCTACCCTTACCCGTGGCTAGTTCTGACCAGCATGGGCCCCTCCTCCCCATATTCCTTAGAATATAGAGTGGAGCATTATGACCTCACGGTTGACGCGCCCTTAATTCAAATAAACCAAAAACCCAAAAACGAGCGAGCGGTCCGTCAAGCCATACAGGATACATTATATAGGATAGGGAGAATAGCTCCCATCCCATGTAAACAACCCTTCTTGTCCGTCCGTCTGTGCGTGTGTCACGTCTCACGATAAGAACCGAACAAGACGTCGGATTGACATGAGTTCTTATTGGCATGCCCCTCAACAGTCAACACTGATTGTACCTGAATGTTTTGGTGACCCTAGGGGTGAGGGAGAGTGAACCGCCCCCAATCAAGTTCAAAGTTAACAGCCGGAGACTCAACTATTTTCAACGTGCGAGTACACACGAGGCGAACCTCTCTCTAGAGCTAAGCGACCCGGCACCTCCACCAAACGATCCACACACTGTGATGTTTGGCTTCTTTAAGAACTTCTAATCACATTAATGTATTTAGTTATAACTTTATTTCATTTCATTAAATTCAATAATCACATTTTTTTGTATTAAAATTTTTTTCCCATTATAACTATCATCTCTACCATATTCTTATATTTCATAAACTAATAAAACAATATAATCTTCTAACACACCATAAACTAATTTCATCACAGGGCCAGGCGGCGCAACAATATGACCTAACCGGTTATAAATAAATAAATAAATAAAAAATAAAAAAATTTATTTAGAGTCTATCCACTCAGTTATATAACTGATTTTCAGTGGAGGACTTTAAATCAAAGCGACCAAGCCAACCCTGTAGGCCCCGACGCAAAGCGCCCTAGTTTCTCACGTCGTCGTTATCGGTGACTATCTGAATGTTTTCCCGGGGTTTTCTTCAGCCTTTAAAATGCGATTACAATATAGTGATTAAATCCATCCCTCAAACATTTCTTTCACAGTCACTTTTGAATCATTACCCACTAACTCTCCTTTCCACCCCTACCCATGCTGGTTCTGACCAGCATGATAGGGCTTTCCTCCCCACATCCCCTAGGTTAGAGTGGTGCACTATGACCTTACGGTAAACGCCCCCATAATCCAAATAAAATAAAATATAAAGTCAAATCTTGAAAAGGGTCACACCGGTTAAATCTGAAGTGTACACCTTCCATAGGGTATTCCGTAGAAAGAAAGATATCTTTTCGATTGTCAAATAGTTGGCAGGTGCAAAGCGGTTGGAAATAGTAAATGAGGTTATCGCCGTGGCCTTGATTTACTCGTGTCCGCGCGTGTAGCAGGCGGGGTTTAGTCGCATGAATCAGCTCACGGGGAAACCGCTTTGTTTTAACCCTTTCAGTTACGAATTAAATTAGACTTATTTAGGTCATTTTCACCAAATAATATTATTTTTCTAACTTTTTTCTGAGAATTTTGATATTTTTCAATCTCTTTTAGCATGGTTTTTAAGGAATATGGGACAAATTTGGGATTTTAAACTAAAGCCACAACTTTAGTTCAAATGTTAAGTGCATTACTTTAAATGATTTTTTTTCTTATTTTTTTGTAGATTTTAGATTTTTCTAATCTAAATAACAACAATACTACATAATGATAATACATTTCCGGGACAAACCAAAATTTTCACATTTTTAGCAATTTTTGCGGATGTATTTCAATCTTCTCTAATAAAGGTACAATTCATCACATTGATTTTTTTTTTATTTATTAAAAATAAATTTTAAAATGTCAAACTGAAGAACCTCTCATTTACCCGGATTTTAAATTAAGAATTTCATGTCCATGTCAGTAGACGCCGTGGCTGAAAAGGTTAATTAGAGACGCGAAGAGATTCGCTGCGGCCCAGGTCAAATGTGAACGGTCTGGGTAGTTAGGGTGATCTGGTTATGCAGAATACGTTATGTTATGTGGGGTATAGAACATAAGCTTATCACAGTACGACACCACACAAATAGTAGGCCGCTAGTACATGCAATGAAAGAGATAATTTACTTTTGGTTGCTTTTGGTTGCTCCCCCGTCTGGGCCCGGGGTAGAATTGGCCCAGAGCATGGCTCTGCTAATCGTAAAAGGCGATTCAAGAGAAAAAGTCCACCTCGCAAACATCAGCTAGTTCGAGCAAAGTATCTTTTTTACTCCCCGAAACTAGAGGCGAGCTCTGGCAATCGTCGTCGGGGACCTTGCCCCCTTCCCATGATGACCCCCCGGCGACAATGACAATGACACAACGTACGATGACAAAGACGATGACGACCGCGACGTGAGAAACCCCCCTTCCACCCCTTACCCGTGGCTGGTTCTGACCAGCATGGGCCCCTCCTCTCCACCCCCCTTAGGCTAGAGTGGTGCATTATGACCTAACGGTTGACGCGTCCTTAATCCAAATAAACCAAAAAAAAACTTTTGGTTGCTATAAATTTAGAAAAAAACATAATCATCAAACACACCATAAACTCATTTCATTTACTTCCAATATCACAGGCAGCGCAATATGCCCTAACCAGTTGAAGCACCCTAGTTTCTCACGCGTCGTCGGTTAGCCATTTTTAAAGCTTAAGTTCACTTCAAGCTATAAAACTCGTGTATTCTAGTCATCATTTAGTTCAAGACATCCAATAGAAAAACCAACCTCTAAGGGATATATAATAGAGTTTTGCTGGATACCATGGACACGTTGGCATATAGAGGGAAATGAACACGCTGATAGGGCTGCTAAGGAAGCTTCCCAGCGTCGCGACGTTGATTTCAATCTAGTTCCCGTTCCAGATGTCAAGAGTGGATTCAAGCAAAGATTGTTGGATTTGCGACAAGCATCTTGGGATGTGTTGCAAAATAACAAATTGCGTAGTGAGATGAGATGCCCACATTGACTAATAACATTCGTCCACCTACGTCTCGACTCTCACGTCTAGAATTCGTATAGGCCACACACGCCTAACTCACGGATATCTCTTAACCAGAGAAAAGGTTATTCCCATGTGTGACACATGTACCTTTAACCGTACATCATATATGCTATAGCAGAATGTACCAAATATGATGCCTTACGCAAGCAATTTGATCTCTCCCAATCATATGAAGAACTTCTATATATGACAACGGCGACAAACTTTCTAAATTTCTCATCCATAGTAATCCATTTAACAAAATTTAATTCACATTATACGCTTTCTTTCTTTTCTTTATTTTCATTCACATACATAACTTTTATTTTGCTATTTCTTTCATCATCATCAATTTATTTTGTTATTTATACACTTAGAAAACAATCTAATCATCAAACATACCTGCATTAACTCTTCTCATTTACTTTCATTCACAGGTGGCGCAATATGACCTAACCGGTTGAAGCGCCCTAGTTTCTCAAGTCGTCGTGTTTGGGCATGTACAATCTGAGCGCCAACATCCCGTTTTACAGTTGCATGATACATTGGAAGTAGTTTATCTGGTGCTGGAGCCGTAAGTGTTGGGATTGGCGTCAGTTGCCCATTCTTAAGTTTCCACTCCCTATCAGCAGGATTGTGGTGAACCCCGCTCCATTCTTGCACCTGATTTCGATGCAACAACGGTGATTGAATGATGGTGAATTCAAGGGAAACCACTAAGTGATGTTCTATGAAACTTTTAATCGGAACGACTTGATACTCGCAATACGTTTCTAATTGGTACATTTGTTGGTTGGAAACGCTTAACTGCAAAAATAACATTGAACTTGCTGGTTGCTATTTTTGTGGCAATGATTTGCGATAAAGTTAAAATTCTGGTTATTATAGGGGCAGGTGACATTTAATTATTTCTATCAAAAGGGGTTATAAATAATAACAGAGGAAATTTTGTTATGTATTTAGGTCACTTGGATCGCCTGCTATAGCAGAAAAACCAAAAATTCAAAATGGTGGAATTTTTTCAAGGTGGCGGAATTTCTTCCAGGACAATTAATTATTTATATCAATAGGGGTTGCAAATAGTTACATTTAGAAAAAAATCCAAGTCATTTGGTCACTTGGATCACATGTTACAGCAAACAATCTGCGAAATACAACATGGCGGAGATTTTCAAGATGTCGGATTTTCCCCTAGTGGGATTTTTTGGGAACTTGCGTTTTTTATTCAGGGACATCCCCTGATCGTATTCTAGCAATAATATTTTAGGAACATTAAATGTCTGGGTTTTGCCCAAAAATTGCCTTACTGGCCTGTCCCTACTAGCTGTCCCACGTGTTAGCCCGGGGAGAATGTGGCACAGAGCATGGCTCTGCTAATCGTACAAGGCGAGGAAAGAGATAAAGTCCACCTATAGTAAACACCAGCTAAATAGCAATTAGAGGAGTACTCCCTGACACTAGAGGCGAGCTTTTGTGGCCTCTCTCCCTTCACTTGACGACCTCCTTGACGACGATGACAAAGACAATGACGACCGCGACTTGAGAACCCCCCCTTTCCTCCCATTACCCGTGGCTTGTTCTGACCTGCATGGGCCCTCCTCCCCATATTCCCTAGGCTAGAGTGGCGAATTATAACCTAACGGTTGACGCGTCCTTAATACAAATAAACCAAAATAAAAATACAAATCTAGCACATCGAAACACCTATACCGAAAAGCCAGCAAGTTTTAACTATAATTATAAAAAGTTTCTCCGTCGATTGTACGGCCATGAAGACAACACGAGTTTTCACGACGCCACTCGGACAAACCTCGTTTCTGTCTCTGATGTCTGCCCTCTACCCCACGTCACATGGCAACTGGCGAGCCCCTAGACGAAGAACAAGACTGGATCCTACAGTAATCAACACGGTTTCTTACATCACGGTCACCCTGACACTGACCAAGGTCACTCGTCTGCGTCTCCCCCAACACTTTCTAATCAACCTCCCTCGTTAATGACCTGGATCCGCACAAGAAATCAACCAATCAACCGATGATCAATCCCGTGACCGCGAACCATCGTAATGTTCATGCTCGGAACATTGATTGCCAAGAAACAAATCACATCCGTGTTTTACTACGAGCTCGTAAATCTCCCAGCGCTTCCGACAATCTCCCCTATAAAAGTTTTTCAATTTTATTTTCCTGCTCTTCCCAGTTTTCTTGTTCGGGTAATACACGTGTAACAGTATTTCATTGATCCCGCGCGGCTGAATGTTGTCCGGTTTATGTTCCCGACCTGGCTTATTCTCGTCCGTCAGAGATTGACCTGTATTATATGGTATGGCAGATCTGGGGGACGCGGCCGTCAGAGCCTAACCTGTGATAGCCATGCGGGGTGAAGTACTTCATGGCAACACCAGGGAGACGAGAGATAGAGGAGTCTTATCTTCCTCAAGCGACGCAGCGGTCCTAGGAGGGTCACAGTCGCGATCACGACCAACGGACACCAGTCTGGGCCCGGGGTAGAATAGGCCCAGAGCATGGCTCTGCTACATTCTCTGCACTCCTGAGTGCCTGATACAAGCTGCTCAAGCTACGTAGTCTCCCGCCTGGGCCCCGGGGGTTTAGAATTGGCCCAGAGCATGGCTCTGCTAATCGTACAAGGCAAATCAAGAGAAAAAGCCCACCTCGCAAAAAATCAGCCAGTATGAAGGGTAGTATTTTACTCCCCGAATCTAGAGGCGAGCTCTGGGCAATCGTCGTCGGGGACCTTACCCCTTCCCCTTGACGACCCCTCGACGATGATGACGACGATTACACCACGAACGATGACAAAGACAATGACGACCGCGACGTGAGGATCCCTTTCCTCCTCTTACCCGTGGCTAATTCTGACCAGCATGGGCCCCTCCTCCACTTCCCCCCCCTAGGCCCCCCGTCTGGGCCGGGGTAGAATTGGCCCAGAGCATGGCTCTGCTTATCGTAAAAGGCGTTTTAAGAGAAAAAGCCCACCTCGCAAAAATCAGCTGGTAAGAAGGGTAGTATTTTACTACCCGAAACTAGAGGCGAGCTCTGGCAATCGTCATCGGGGACACCTTCCCCCCTTCCCTTGACGGCTTCCCCGACGACGTTGACGACAAAAAACCACGAACGATGACAAAGACAATGACGATCGCGACGTGACGTGAGAACCCCTTTCCTCCCCTTACCCGTGGCTGGTTCCGACCAGCATGGGGCCCTAGGTTATAGAGTGGTGCATTTGCATTATGACCTAACGGTTGACGCGTCCTTAAACCAAATAAACCAAACCACCTCGCAAACATGAGCTAGAAAGAGCGGAGTATCTTACTCCCCAAAACTAGAGGCGAGCTCTGGCAATCGTCGTCGGGGACCTTGTCCCCTTCCCTTGACGACCCCCCGGCGACGACGACAAGGGACACAAACGAACGATGACAATGACGATGACGACCGCGACGTGAGAAAAACCCCCTTCCTCCCCTTACCGTGGCTGGTTCGACCAGCATGGGCGCCTCCTCCCCCCCTAGGTTAGAGTGGTGCATTATGACCTAACGGTTGAAGCGTCCTTTAATCCAAATAGACAAAAAAAAACAAGTGGTAGAATTTGGGCCCAGAGCATGGCTCTGCTAATCGCAAAAGGCGACTCAAGAGAAAAAGTCTACCTCACAGACATCAGCTATAAAGAGGGAGTAATTTACTCTCCGAAACTAGAGGCGAGCTCTGGCTATCGTCGTCGGGGACCTTGTCCCTTCCCTTGACGACCCCGGCGACGATGACAATGACACAACGAACGATGACAAAGACGATGACGAACGCGACGCGAGAAACCCCCCTTCCCCCCCTTACCCGGGCGGGTATTCTGACCAGCATGGGCCCCTCCTCCCCTCCCCCCCTTAGGCTAGAGTGGTGCATTATGACCTAACGGTTGACGCGTCCTTAATCCAAATATACCAAAACCCGGCGGCGCAATATGACCTAACCGGTTGACGCGCCCTAGTTTCCCACGTCGTCGTAGCTGTGTTCTTCATATTCGTGCGGTCCCCTCGTACATCAGTAATGACTAGGATAGATGGGTTCGTGCCGCCGGCCACAACGTGACACTAACAGCAGGATGCCTGCCAGAAAGAACCGTTATTATTATATTATCTTAGGTGCGGAAACTATGATATTAATAATGTAGCTAAAGTTGATGATTTATAATATAGGAAAATGTCGGTACCTGTATGTGCGATGCCAAGATGACGTCACAATTTTAAAATTATTATTTTACTTCTCAACTATTATGCCCTGAACGAATCATATTAGTTTGTACGGTTGTGTAAAGTAAGGGATTAGAAGAGATTCTCACAAAATCCCGCCGAGATGCGAATGCGAGGGATAGAATCCTCTTCAACAGACAAGTTTATCATTCAAAGCAATTGATCTAACCAAATTTAATTCATATGAAACACATTTCATTTCTTATTCGAATATTTTTTTTTGCATTACTATCATCTGAATCGGTTTCTTTTCTCTTATAAACATAGAAAACAATATAATGTACAATCATCAAATACACCAAACTCATTTCACTAACTTTCCATATCACAGGCGGCGCAATACGACCTAACCGGTTGAAGCGCCCTAGTTTCTCACGTCGTCGTCGAAAGCTAGAATATCGGTTTGCGTCTCATTCAGAGCCCCAGACTCGGACACAAACCCTCCATTCTAATGAAAGCATCGTCATCCTTAGTCTTATCGATCGCTAGGCCAGGGTGTTCTAAATCCAAAACCTCTTGGGATTGCATATTACGAGGAGTTGAAGTGTCAAGTACGTTAGACAGAATCAATCTGAAGACGAGGAATATGATTTGAAGAGTCAACAAGGTAAGCTGCGGATTAAAGAGTCACTCCATGCCCCCGTCTAAGCCCGGTCCCTTGACGACCTCCCCGAAGACGATGACGACCGCGACGTGAGAACTCCACTTTTCTCCCCCTACCGTGGCTGGTTCTGACCAGCATGGGCTCCACCTCCTCCCCCCCCCCCCCCCTAGGCTAGAGTGGTGCATTTTGACCAAAAGGGTTTGACGCGTCCTTAATCCAAATAAACCAAAAATCACGTTGACGCGCCCTTAATCCATATAAACTAAAACTAACACTACTGTTCATTTTGTTGTATGCGTTTAAGCAATTTAGTTAACCTCTTTGGGAAATCAGTTTTTACAACTGAATTGTACAAAAGTTAAATAACTAAATACATTTACAACCACATATGAAGAGGATACCCCCCTCCAATCAGAGCCTTGAACCTAAAGTAAAGTCATCAACTTGTAACTGGCGTGTGGGTTGTATGTTTACAACACCGCCAATACCTCGCGAGCTCTGCGAGTGAAGTATGAGATAAAACTCTTCTTCTTGTTATTGCCTCGAGTAGGAAGATGGTGAACTGACATTCACCTCCACTCGGAGAAGTAATAATACCGTGGATTCTTCGCGCACAATAGAGCCACTCACAAGTTTATATTAGCACTCTTATTCTGAATGGAAAGGAAATTCGGAAAACTTGGGAAAACATATCTCTTTCTAAAAGTGTGAAATATGGAAATGGAGCTCACTGAAAACGTATAAAATTGTTTGACGAGTCTAGCCGAGGTAGGATATAGTAAACCGAACCGTAGTCTGGCACATGGCTGCGAACAACTCATAGTTCAAGATAACAAACTACATTATCGCAGGAGGCGCAATATGACCTAACGGTTGACGCGCCCTTAAACCTAATATACAACAACAAGATTATTCACATCGTTCTTCCACTCGATAAAGTTTTAATTTATAAGTAAAACGAGTTCCATGAGAAGCAAGACTAAAATGCATTAACCCTTGTTTCTTTCTTAGTGTAAGGCAATCAGTAATTAATCATTTGAATAATTTATACAGGATAATGTTGCGTTAATAGATATCAGGGCACAATCAGTGAAAATATCACGGTCCATGTGATAGAAAACACAACGAGTTGAATTCACTCTGCGCCAACACGGGAGCTGAAGATCTGAGGGATGAATAACAAAGTAACCTTATCATGAAACATCAGACCATAACGCTGGGTTTACAAACTCTTACGCCGGCGTTAGCGCTTGCGGTTTCTTAGCCCTTTCTTGGGCCGTGGGAATTATGCTTTCCACCGGACATTTCATGCCACGAGGTTCCCGGGAAGCATGATACCCACCGCTAGCATGTGCCCAGCTAGCTTACGTATACCAATGGAACTCGGGAAAAGATTCGCTACGGCAGTTCGGTCGGTAATGACGCTTCCAACAACAATGATTACGAATTTAGACATTTTTGTTGTTGTGTTTTTGTGTCTGCGAGTGTATATATCGAAATTATCATCAAACTCGAGTGATTTCTCCATGGGAGATGAAAGTAAATAATTAAAAATCATTTTCTAATTATTTTTAAAAAAAGTTGATTTTAAAAAAAATAGATAGTTTGTATGCTAAATATACATAAATATTGTTAAGTTTTACCTTCTCGCGGGCGGTAGGAATATGTTTCCCTCCACTTTTTTGGGGTAACCAATGAAAAAAAAATTTAAAAGTTTTGATTTTCTTTGTAAGAGTCTTCATTATTGTTAGTCTACAAAGTCAAAACTCAAATTTAACCCCTGGAACTATTTTGCCCATGAAAGGGTCAAAAGAGGCGTATAGGCTGGTTCGTATGCAGTACTAATTTAAACTAGCTCTAATTCTCATGCTGACATTTTCAAGTCTTCACAAGGAAACAGAATAATAACTGACTCCACAGTTTGCTCCATTCCTCACATCATTGGAAAGAAATTATTATTGTTATTATAATCTTAACGGCGACAAACTTTCTCAATCAAAGTAATTTATTTAACCAATTTTAATTCACCTCAAACACATTTATTTTGTTTATTTATTTCCATTCAGATAAATAATTTATATTTTGCTATTACTGTCATCTCCAACATTTTCTTTTCTTTTATAAACTTAAAAAAATATATAATCATCAAACACACAAAAAACTTATTCCATAGACCTGCAATATCACAGGTAGCGCAATATAACCTGACCGGTTGGAGCGCCCTACTTTCTCACGTCGTACTTACCGGAATGAAAGTTGTTGTTCCCCTTGGTTCTTTTCGAAAGGAGTGGGCTGTGGTGGTACCGGGTTTCCCCCTTACCCTTCTCAACTTAATTGAACTGGTAGATTACATTATACTTTGCAAACAGAAACATAATTATAATTTTTAAAAAATACAAAAGTCCACTTGACAACGTAAGTCCCCCCCCCCCCCCCCACTCAACTAGACGGCTTAAACGCTCGCTCAAGAAACAAACTTAAACTGTGAATCTCTTCCGTGTAAAGTTTCCACCCCCACACATTCCACACCTCATGCTTACACGTTCATACAGACAATAACATTACTGCTGCCTGCTAACTGCAAATAGGTCTTCGCTTATGTGTGTTACTCTAAATGAAGCAATCTCGTTTAGAATTTTATTGCTTAGTGTTAGCAAGATCTTAACTGCAATTGTGTTTGTGAGTTTTGACCTGGGTCAATTATTTCCGTCAACAAGTAGCTAAGTGTTTATACTAGATCACACTGTAGCTAGCAATCTTTAAAACCGTCTGTAGTGAGTTTCTACGTGAACACCTTACTCCGGATACCCCAGTCTGGGCCCGGGGTAGAATTGGCCCAGAGCACGGCTCTGCTAATCGTAAAAGGCGATTCAAGAGAAAAAGTCCACCTCGCAAACATCAGCTAGCAAGAGCAAAGTATCTTACTCCCCGAAACTAGAGGCGAGCTCTGGCAATCGTCGTCGGGGACCTTGTCCCCTTCCCTTGACGACCCCCCGGCAACGATGACAATGACACAACGAACGATGACAAATACGATGACGACCGCGACGTAAGAAACCCCTGGGCCCGGGGTAGAATTGAGAAACCCCCCTTCCTCCCCTTACCCGTGGTTGGTTCTGACCAGCATGGGCTCCTCCTCCCCACCCCCCTTAGGCTAGAGTGGTGCATTATGACCTAACGGTTGACGCGTCCTTAATCCAAATTAACTAACTGGCCCAGAGCATGGCTCTGCTAATCGTAAAAGGCGATTCAAGAGAAAAAGTCCACCTCGCAAACATCAGCTAGTAAGCGGGGAGTATATTACTCCCCGAACCTAGGGGCGAGCTCTGGCAATCGTCGTCGGGGACCTTGCCCCCTTCCCTTGACGCCCCCGACGACGATGACAATGACACAACGAACGATTGACAAAAGACGATGACGACCGCGACGTGAGAACACCCCCCCTTCCACCCCTTACCCGTGGCTTTTTTTGACCAGCATGGGCCCTCCTCCCCACATCCTTTAGGATAGAGTGGTGCATTATGACCTAACGGTTGACGCGTCCTTAATCCAAATAAACAAAAAAATACTCTCCGTCTGGGCAGGGGTAGAATTGGCCCAGAGCATGGCTCTGCTAATCGTAAAAGGCGATTCAAGAGAAAAAGTCCACCTCGCAAACACCAGCTAGCAAGAGGGGAGTATATTACTCCCCGAATCTAGAGGCGAGCTATGGCGGTCGTCGTCGGTGAAGTTTTTTGTACACATACAAGATGAGTACTATTTATATAATATCTTTATTAGGTGAGCATGCTTCTTTGTTCTTCTGCTTGTATTTATTTACAGCGTCCACCTTGTTGTAGTTTTTATCTGGGTCTGTTGTAGTATCTTGTCGTACCACTCCTTGCTGCTTTCTAATGTTCTCACTGGCCCTTACCTTGGCAACTGCCTTCTCCAACGTAATATCAGGGTCCAGTTGTAGGATCTCGGACAGCTTGTTATCTATTATACCAATAACTACCCGGTCCCTAATTAATTCATCAGCAAGTTGCCCATACTGACAATGCTTTGCCAGACGATGAAGGTCTGTGACAAAGGTCTCTATGTTTTCACCTACCAGTTGTCGGCGTTTATTGAAACGCGCCTGTTCGTTAATAACATTCCTCCTAGCCACAAAGTGATTTTCAAATTGGTCAATGACCTCAGGATAGGTGTTTTGTTCCGCCTCTGTGAGGCCTAAATAAATACAAGCAGAAGAACAAAGGTAAGCATGCTCAGAATAAACCTAACTCCTCGGCTGGTCATTCTGAAGCACGTGGGCCTAGTTCAACAACAAAATGTCAAATGTTCATCAGACCAGACGCCATGGTAAAAACCTTCCTTTGTCTTTCAGTTGTTGTCCAGGCAACACTTCACTGCATACTTGATCACAAGCTATACAAATTAAAACAACCATAATATTACAGTCGGGGAACATTCCCTTCCCCTTGACAACCTCCCTGACGACGAAGACAATGACAACACGGACGATGACACAGACAAAGACGACCACGACGTTGGGGAACCACCAACCCCTGCCCTCCCCGTACCCTCCCTTTCCCTCTGTGCTTTGCCTGAGCCCGGCCTGATTTCGCCACAGACCACAGGCCCCCCGACCCGACCCCGGCCAAGCTCCCGCCCCGGCCCCTTGCCCCCGGCCACCTACTCCCATGCCCTCCTCCCCTTGCTTGTGGCTGGTTCTGACCAGCACAAGCCTGTCCACCCCGCGTCTCCCACGTCACCCCTTCGTTCCTCCCCTTTGGAAAATGTATAGTTATAAACAACTAATAAGATCATTATCCTAGGTTGCGCGCATAGACCTAACGATTGACGCGACCTTAAATTGTCTATAACACATACATAATCAATTAATTTTGTTATTTACTACATTACTAACGATAAACTATCAATATCAACACCATTACTCATCTCATCACTTTAGTTATTCCACGCGTCGTATGCTTCCACCGGTTTGACCTAGCCACTTAAACCTATAAACATCATCCATTTCATTTTGTTATAATCTAAGAAAACATTAATCTACAAACAACTCCACGTATTCATCTCATCAACTTTCTTACAAGGCGGTGCAATATGCCTACGGGTAGACGCGAACTTGTAAACCTAATAAACTCAACGATCATTAAATTTTATTTATACACTAAGGAAAAATCTAATACATCAAACCACATTTAAATTTCATGAACTTTCGATTACAGGAGCGTACAATAGGAGTAACGGTTGACGCGCCTTAAACTAATAGAACACATCTTTAAATTTGTTATTAACCTAAAAAAAATCTAATCATACAAACACATTTACTCATTCAAACTTCATTACTCCCCCAGGGCGGGTGCAATTGACCTACGTTGAAGCGCCCTAGTTTCTCACGTCGTCGTATCGATTCCGTCCCGGTTTTTCACCTTATAGCACTAGTAAACGCGTTCACAGTCTGCCTGCTCACTTGTTCGAAGTGCGGACAACATTGTTTCCTAACTAATACAACTTCCACCGAGATTCGTCCGTACCGAGCTTAGCGAAAGTAATTTTAGTGCGCTGTGAGTGAAAGAAAACTTGTAACGCGCCAGTCAAAGATCCAATTAAAATCTATTTCTAGCTGGAGGAAAATGAAATGACGACTTCCCGGAAAGTTAAAGATTTTCAGGTGGAAGTCGAGTTACATCGACGTTTTACAGTCGCATGTGAGGTGGGTAAAAGATGTAGAAAGGCGGGAACTTTAGGAACCAATTTCTAGATAAAAAATATAAAATAAACCAAAATAATATTGCCAAAAATTCTATTACAAAGATCTAAGTTTGATATTAAGATGCAAACACCCCCGTCTGGGACCGGGGTAGAATTGGCCTATAGCATGGCTCTGCTAATCGTACAAGACGATTCAAGAGAAAAAGTCCACCTCGGAAACATCAGCTAATATGAAGGCCCGAAGGGTAGTATTTTACTCCCCGAAAATAGAGGCTAGCTCTGGCAATCGTCGTCGGGGACCTTGCCCCCTTCCCATGACGACCCCTCGACGACGATGACGACAACGACACCACGAACGATGACGACGACAATGACGACCACGACGTGAGAACCCCCCCCTTTCCTCCCCTTACCCGTGGCTGGTTCTGACCAGCATGGGTCTATTTAGCAATAACCCGCCCTGGTTTACACCAGAGCCGATTATTATATTTGACCTTTGTCGTTTTGATAAAAACTCTACTTGCGATAGTGTATTCAAAATTAACTTTAGAGAGATTTGCCATGAACATCAAAGGTTTACTTTGGTATTCACAGATGGCTCCAAAATTGACAACAAGGTTGGAAGTGCTTTTTATTGCTCCACCTTAACTGAACGTTTCAGGCTAAGCGACGTGTGTTCAGTTTTCACTGCAGAGTTATTCGCCATCCGTGAAGCTCTTAAATACATTCTACGCTGTCGTTGTGGAGAATACCTTTTGTGTTCAGATAGTTTAAGTTCACTTCAAGGAGTTCAAGCTATAGAACTCATGTATTCAAGTCATCATTTGGTACAAGACATCCAATTCTATTTAGAAAAACTAACCTCTAAGGGTTATATAATAGAGTTTTGCTGGATACCTGGACACGTGGGCATAGAGGGAAATGAACACGCTGATAGGGCTGCTAAGGAAGCTTCCCAGCGTCGCGACGTTGATTTCAATCTAGTTCCCGTTCCAGATGTCAAGAGTGGATTCAAGCAAAGATTGTTGGATTTGCGACAAGCATCTTGGGATGTGTTGCAAAATAACAAATTGCGTAGTGTGATGCCCACATTGGCTAACAAAATTCGTCCACCTACGTCTCGACTCTCACGTAGAGAAGAGGTGGTATTGTCTAGACTTCGTATATAGGGCACACACGCCTAACACACGGATATCTCTTAACCAGAGAAAAGGTTATTCCCATATGTGGCACATGTGATGTACCTTTAACCGTACATCATATGCTAGCAGAATGTACCAAATATGATGCCTTGCGCATGCAATTTGATCTCTCCCAATCATATGAAGAACTTCTATCATATGATAACGGCGACAAACTTTCCAAATTTCTCATCCAAAGTAATCTATTTAACAAACTTTAAGTAACTTCATACACATTTCTTTCTTTTCTTTATTTTCATTTACATACAAAACTTTTATTTTGCTATTACTTTCTTCACCTTTAATTTATTTTGTTATTTATACACTTAGAAAACAATCTAATCATCAAACATACCTGCATTAACTCTTCTAATTTACTTTCATTCACAGGCGGCTCAATATGACCTAACCGGTTGAAGCGCCCTAGTTTCTCACGTCGTCGTCGTCGTCCTCCCCCCACCCCCTAGGTTAGAGTGGTGCATTATGACCTAACGGTTGACGCGACCTTAATCAAATAAACCAAAAAAAAATAGATGCAAACACATTTTACATCAATAAATTACGATACAAACGATCATATGGTAGCAGAATGTTCCATAAGTTGCCTTGCGTACTCAATTTTATCCTAATCATGAAGAACTTCTATCATATTATGATATCGGCGACAAACTTTCTAAATTTCTCATTCAAATGAATTTTATTTAACAATAATATTTAATTCCCATCAATCACATTTCTTTAATTTTTGTATTGACATTTTAATAAATAATTTTTGTTTCGATCATTCTATCGTCACCATCATCTTCTTTTCTTATATAAGTACTTAAAAAACATTATAATCATCAAACACACCTTTTACTCATTTCATTAACTTTTAATATCACATGTGGGGCAACATGGCCTAACCGGTTGAAGCGCCCTAGTTCTCACGTCGTCGTAGTTCCTGCGTGTCTATAGAAGTGATGGGACACTCAAACCCTAGCGGCCGAACAGGAAACTTCTCAGACTGAGGTTTAAACTCAAAGACAAACCACAACATGCTCAACTCTAAGCTCTTTGAATTAATTAACAACTTGTTGCTGTTGTACTAGAGTTTCGCTGTTTGCGATGCTTTGATCTGGAAAACCCGAATACACTGACGTAATTAAACCCAGTTGAAGACGCGCCCCTCTCTCTTCAGAGTGTCAAGTACCCACAGTGCACCGGGGCCCATGCTCGGAACCCTGTCTAGTAGAACTAGGCCCAGAGATGGCTCAGCTTATCATACAAGGCGAGGAAAGAGATAATGTTTATCTCGCAAACATCAGCTAGAATGTGAAGAAGTATTTTACGCCCAAAATTCCTGAAACTAGAGGCGAGCTCTGGCAATCGTAGTCGAGGACCTTGCTCTCTTCCATTGACGACCATTCCGACGACGACGACCATTACACCACGAACGATAACAAGACGATGACGACCGCGACGTGAGAACCTACCTACCTACCGGTTGAAGCGCCCAAGTTTCGCACGTCGCTGTTGAGTACCAATCAATCGGTTGATTGATTGATTAGATATTGCTTAACGTCTCCCCGTCAGGGCCCGGGGTAGAATTGGCCCAGAGCATGGCTCTGCTAATCGTAACAGGCGATTCAAGAGAAAAAGTCCACCTCGCAAACATCAGCTAGTATGAAGGGTAGTATATTACTCCCCGAAACTAGAGGCGAGCTCTGGCAATCGTCGTCGGGGACCTTGCCCCCTTCCCTTGACGACCCCCCGGCGACGATGACAATGACACAACGAACAATGACAAAGACGATGACGACCGCGATGTGAGAACCCCCCTTCCTCCCCTTACCCGTGGCTGGTTCTGACCAGCATTGGCCCCTCCTCCTTCCCCCCCTTAGGCTAGAGTGGTGCATTATGACCTCGGTTGACGCCTCCTTAATCCAAATAAACCAAGTTTTTCGTCGTTTCGTTTCATATTATTTACGATTGAAGATCCAAGATTTAAACTTTAAAGCAACCTGTTGGTGCAATTTTCCATTATCAAAAACCGCTCTCAGGCTAATTATTTTTCGCTCGCGATACAACATTTTTATTTTATACAAATAATATATTTTCATTATCTTTTACTATTATCTCCATCATTTTATTTTATTTTATTCTTTTAAAGGTCCTAAACTTGTACAGCAAAATAATCGTTGAATATCATAAACTCATTTCGTTAACTTACAATATCACAGGTGGCACAATATGACCTTACCGGTTGAAGCGCCCTAGATTCTCACGTCGTCGTTCGTCCCAAGCCCCTGCTCCTTCGCTCTCCCCTTGCTGGTTCAAATAAAAATCAAATAAAAACAAAAAAAAAAAACAGGGAATGGATGCATTTGGCAGTTAGCAAATAGCGTTTTGCTCGGCAAAGATGCATCAGACCAGACGTATACGGAACATTGCGAAGATGTCAATAAAGCATACATGAACAGCCTTCGCGGTCATTGATTTTCAAAATTTTGTTTTCATAAGTCAGAAACGAATAAGGAATATAGTCACTTTTGGAGTTTGTAACCAAATCCAAATTCGTGAAAACTGCTTTATTTTTTATAAATTATTTAATTAATAATAAATAAAAAATTGTATTTAGAGTCAACCCATATGCACTCGGTTATATAACTGATTTCCAGTGGGGGACAGTAAATCAAAGCGACCAAGCCAACCCTGTAAGCCCCTACGCAATCGACGAATGAGCGATAACCAATCAAAGATCGATATTTTTAATAGAATATATAACAATCAGTGGTAGGGACAGTGCGAACACCCGCGAATCAACGCCAGAATCTACAAGGCCTATTCAGAACAACAATTTATTATGTGCTTCGTTGCTAGGACGACTCCAAAGTCACCGTTTACAAACTCCTAAGACAAGAACCTGATGGACTCAAGTCAAAATCAGAAGTTAAAAACTTCTGAATTTGGCGGGAATCGAACCCTGGACCTTGTGCATTGGAAGCAGATACGCAAACCACAAGACCAACGAGCAAACAAAAATTTAGAATTGTGCTACTGCAGAGCCGTATATTTCCACATTCGTGGCACATGTTCAAAATTTCAAACACCTGTGTTGTCAGTCGGACGAGCGAACAGTAATTTGCCCACATACCGAAACATTTTAAACTCGTAAAACCTATATATATACTTAACTTTATAAAATAAACTTTACTCTAAAATATAATAAAGAATACCCCGTCTGGGCCCGGGGTAGAATTGGGCCAGAGCATGGCTCTGCTGATCGTAAAAGGCGATTCAAGAGAAAAAGTCCACCTCGCAAACATCAGCTAGAAAGAGCGGAGTATCTTACTCCCCGAAACTAGAGGCGAGCTCTGGCAATCGTCGTCGGGGACCTTGTCCCCTTCCCTTAACGACCCCCCGGCGACGATGACAATGACACAACGAACGATGACAAAGACGATGACGACAGCGACGTGAGAACCCCCCTTCCTCCCCTTACCCGGGGCTGGTTCTGACCAGCACGGGCCCCTCCTCATCCCCACCCCCCCTAGGCTAGAGTGGTGCATTATGACCTAACGATTGACGCGTCCTTAATCAAAATAATAAATAAATAATCAATAGATCATTTCATTATCTTACAATATCACGGGCGGCGCGATATAACCCTAACCGGTTGAAGCGCCCTAGTTTCTCACGTCGTCGTTCATCCCAAGCCCCTGTGCCATCTAGGCCCGGGGTAGAACTGGTCCAGAGCTTGGCTCTGCTTGTAGTTGAAATAACAGGCGAGGATAGAGAATATAATATCAATCTAGCAAACATCAACTATAGTAAGAGGGCAGTATCTGCTGGCGAGCTCTGGCAATCGTCGTCGGGGACACTTCCCCCTTCCCTTGACGACTCCCCGACATGACGCACGATGACGATCACAAAGACAATGATGACCCGTGGCTGGTTCTGACCAGCATGGGCCCCTACAGGCCCGGGGTAAAATTGGCCCAGAGCATGGGCTCTGCTAATCGTAAAAGGCGATTCAAGAGAAAAGTCCACCTCGCTAACATCAGCTAGTATAAAAGGTAGTATTTTACTCCCCAAAAATAGAGGCGAGCTCTGGCAATCGTCGCCTGGGACCTTGCCCCCTTCCCTTGACGACCCCTCGACGTCGATGTCGACAATGACACCACGAACGATGACGAAGACAATGACGACCGCGACGTGAGAACCCCCTTTCCTCCCCTTACCCGTGGCTGGTTCTGACCAGCATGAGCCCCTCCTCCCCATACCCCCAAGGCTAGAGATGACCTTATGGTTGACGCGTTCCTAATCCAAATAAAATATAAAACAAAGTAAAACAAATTAATCCCCATACCCCCTAGGCTAGAATGGCGCATTATGACCTAACGGTTGACGCGCCCTTAATCAAAATAAATCTAAATCACTTTGGATTCATGTCATGTAATCCCAACACATGGCAATGTAGTGTGTCCCTTATGGCTCCGAATAATCAATTGGTACGTGAACCAGTGGGTTTTCTTGAGACGACCGCGACGTGAGAATTCCCCCTTTCTCCCCTTACCCGTGGCTGGTTCTG
This sequence comes from Sweltsa coloradensis, assembly GCA_024449915.1. Taxonomy (NCBI): domain Eukaryota; kingdom Metazoa; phylum Arthropoda; class Insecta; order Plecoptera; family Chloroperlidae; genus Sweltsa; species Sweltsa coloradensis. The sequence continues at coordinate 36,540 of JAMZAV010000664.1, forward strand.
ACCAGCTCAGGCCCCTCCACCACACCCCCCTTAGGCTAGAGTGGTGCATTATAAACCTCACGGTTGACGCGTCCTTATCCAAATAAAACAAGAGGTCGCGCTGGCGCGACCTCTTGCAGTGCCTTCCCGCGCCGGTACTTTCCGCCGCATGTTCTTTACTGGTAAAATAATTACTAATCCAAAGAAAGCGGAGTAATTAAACTTAATTTTTCTCAAATGAATTTGAACAAAATAAGAATGAAAAAAAACACTGTACCCCCTCAAAATATCAGTGCGGTAAAATATAAGAACTTTAATTGTCAGGAACACTTTATGAAAACAAAAATATAATGCGAGCTGATACGATTACCCAAAAAACATAATGTGAATTTATTTCATAACACTATTAATACATCCTTGGGTTAAGATTTTTCTCTGTAAATGGCCTCCTGCCGTTTACTGTAGGGCGCGATCAATTACAAAGGCATACATATTATAATGAACTTGGAACTTCAACCGACAATAAACATTAACTTTTTCAGTACGATAAAAAAACTTTGTGAAAATCAAAATATTGAAAAACAAATAAAAGTTATCACATACAAAAAAAAACTGTAGAACTAACTCTAGTGTCTCTGCAGGCGTAGTCTCTTAGAAGCAATATGGATTGTTAATGCATACCACGTCTCTGGTTATCGCGTGATTATTTCGTATTGTCGTGTTGAAAAGGCCACATCTAGCAAGTGCTTCCAAAATAAATTATAAGTTTTAGCTTTCTTTCTGGTGGTGAACGGTGCGAGCGTAGGATATTCTTATGGGGTAAACACTTCGCCGTCAACAAGTATACTCCTTAGAGCGTTGCGAGAATTCGCTACCAGAGCTCATACAAAGAACTTGGAGCATACTATCGTAATGAACTTAGAACTTATATCGACATTAAACATGTTGGAAACATGTGTATTCGGTACTAATGAAAAAAATGACTGGCGAAAATAATTGGTTTTTATACTCATATAAGACATAATGAAAGCAACAACAAAAATTGCTAATTTGTATTGTGACTGCTAGATCACCAGGCTTAATATTATGTGAGTAGAAGTTATAAAACGTAAATTTTAGTAAATCTCCCCTGTAACTTTGAGAAAGATATAAACATCTTATATACATTCGGTTTTAAAATCTATTTAAAAACGCTTTGAGGTTTGAAAACATTATGTATACGCTTCGAAACTAGGTTTGAATCGGTTCAAGTCAAAAACATTCTTCGCGGGTTTGACTTCAAAACTGTTTTCAAAACCGTCATGTATACACCCACTACACTGCCACCCATTTAAAAGTAGGCCTTACAACTAAATCCAGTTTTGAAAACGTTTTGAGATCATTTGTAAACCAGTTCATCTCTAGTGAAAATTACTTTGTCTTCGGTTTGCCCTGGGTTTCTATTAGCGCACGAAACAGTAAAATAATAAAGTATGCCTTCACAATTTTGCCAAATCTCGACTTTATATGAAATTTAGGGCTTGTAGCTAATCATTTATTCAATTCCAATGGTAAACCTCGCACAACGCACTACCGGCGAAACCACCGGCGAATTATACTTCAAACTGAAAGGAGCCCGCAGCCTTGCAATCACTATATGAAACCGACTCCAAATATATTTTCTTCATAACTTGTGGCCGGTAACCCGTACATCGAACTCGCAACCTCCAGGAGGCTCTTTTGCGTTGCGTCACTGTTGCCGAGATAAAAGGCAGGGAACTCACTGTTAGTGTTGTGTAAGGAATTTTGTAAAGAACCGAGCCCACACTAATGTGTCGCGTGTGATGCCGTCAATTCGGCTGTTTACAGAGGCTGGGGAGTTCCCACACATGGTGTGTTGCGTAAGACGCTAGCGGATTGTTGTCGAATGTTTAGATATGTTAGTAATTATCACTGAGAAATATAAGGTCAATATTCCTGGCTATATTTTTTTATGCACATGTAGTTACACAGGGAGCACCCAAATAAAAAGTCGTATCCGAATGTTTACTCGAGACAACCCCTCGAACGCCAGACATGTGGAGTAACCACTCAGGAAACAAAAAGTAAACAAACTTCCACCGCTGGACCATGCGGCCAACCCATGATCTGTTCAAAATATTTAAATGTCTCAATACCATTGATTAGATTAATAATTAGATGATGAAATGAAGAATATAAATAATGAGATACATGAAGAATAAAATTCGGTAATTAGTTTTATGCAATTTTTTAATCAAATGATCAAGGTATGAATTTTTGTAAGTAACATTGTGATAACGCAAAATTGGTAACATACCATGAAGGTAATCACTGCCATACGGTCAAATCTATGGCACGTAGCCTACTCACAGCGTCTTCTAACGTCGAAATATATTTTAAAAATCACGTATGTTTGTATATTTTAGGTGAATATTTTAATCTCATACATGAATAAACATCAATACATAAATCAAAGGTGTTGATCTTTATTTAACCAGTGTAATTAGATTTAAATTCTCAGTAAAACGTATACTAGGAGTGCCGTCGCGTATATTTTTATTTTTATTGTTACATCCATATTTTGAATTACATAAAAGTAAGGTATGATAATGTTTTGCCTGAACGTGTTATAAGCTATCAATATTTATCAACGCTCAGTTGGACGCGTTGATAAGCGAGCACGTGCTATAGCTATACCCACATTGCACATTTTTATTATAAAATTTGCGCCGTTCGCTGTCCACGGGGCCAAGTTTCCAATATTAAATATAACTTTTTAACTTTTTAAACGATTTTGCCTCAAAACTAATGGCATTCAATCGAGAACGAAGCTTGCGGATGTCCAAATTTCAACTCGATCCGAGCCTCCGTTCGAACGTTACGGTGAGACATACAAACAAACAAAACAAAACAAAACAAAACAAAACAAAACCAGTGACCATTTTTTCCGGCAGAGTCAAATGGAAACGCTCGCTTTGCTCGCTTGATTATGATTCTGTATAAATTTTGGGCTAGAATAAATGTATTTCCAAATTAGCAATATTATTTTCAGTGGCCTAAATTACTATTTTTGTCGATTTGACTTGAAAATGAATGTTGAAATTAAATTCGTTTTGAAGTGGAAACCTGGTCAACGTTATATTAACAGGAGGGAATAGCCACAGGCCATTTGATGACTCTCATACCCATCATTTTTCTTGATCACGACCCAAGAAAACTACGGGTACAACCTTTTGTATGGATAGCAGCTGGTATCGAAGTGGCAACCTCGCGAATGAGGATATTGCTTCTGACGCGGTAGGTGAAGCAGTCCCAATATCATTAAAACATCACCAATGAAGATTAAAAAATGAATGCTTTTTGTCATCTGAACATCTGATGACGCGATATGAATATGACTTCACGTATCTTAACATGATCATCAGTCCTACATCTTTTGCTTATAGTGTAATTCAAACATTTCAATTTAACTTATACTGATTTCATATGAGACAAGACATAACAACACTATACATTTATACTCAAAACATTCACACTATACATTTATACTCAAATCATTCTTTGTCGTCGTCGGGGAACCCCTTCCCTTTGACTACCTCCCCGACGGCGACGACAAAGACAACATGGACGGATGATGACACAGACGGAGACGACCACGACGTGGGGGAACCCCTGCCCTCCCCATATGCTTGTGGCTGGTTCTGACCAGCACAGGCCTGTCCACCCCTTGTCCCCCCGCGTCATCCCTTACGTCCCTCCCTTATAGTAATAGTAATAATTGCTTTATTTCCACATAAAATGTACATGTATATACATGGTATATTTTTAAATACCCATAGGAACGGTGCTGTACCTGTTTTAGTAGGGTTTATGGAAATAATCTAAAATTAATTAAATAACACAATAAGATAATAAATTAGATATAAATATATACATATAAAGGTCTATACAAAAGTCTACATTAGGCATATATTAACAATTTTTTGTCATCTGACTAAACATGACTAAACTGTCATAGGCCATGTGTAAACTTAATGCATTTGACACAACACAACAGAATAAACACAAATTGTACATGTTATAATACATGCAGCATTATAATAACATAAATCAGATGACTTAGATAACAATGTGGGATAAATTAGGTAGGCCTACCAGTGTTAGGTCTAGGTTTCCTTTTTTTTATAAATTTGATTTGATTTGATTAACTCAACCCTATAGATTGAATTCAGAGTGAGAAGTCTGTATCTTGAAGGTATTCAGCAATTGAGTAGTATGCTTTTTTTAGAAGTATACTTTTGATTTTTTGCTTAAATCTATCTAGGTTGGTTAGGTTTCTTAATGTTAATGGAAGTTTGTTAAAAAGTTTTATATGTATGTGTGATGAATTTTGTTGGGTTATTTTCTTATTATGAAAGTCTTCATGAATGTTTTCATTTTGTCTGGTGTTGTGTTGGTGAATGGCGTTATTTAACATAGCATTGTTAAAGTTTTTCTTTGTTGCCAGAAGGGACTGTAGTATGTACATACTGTAAAAGGTAAGTATTTTTTGTTTTATAAAATGTATTTTACAGTGTGGTTTAATGTAGGTATCTTTAGATTGAACCAGGCTAAGAATATCACGTAACGCTTTTTTCTGGAGACAGAAAATTTTGTTGGCAGAAGTAGAGTTCCCCCAGAATTCGATGCCATAGCGCATGTGGGATTCAAAGTTTGCAAAATAAGTCAGTTTAGCTATTTTTGTGTTTGTCTGTATTTTGACTGATTTTAATGAAAAGATTGCTGAGTTAAGCTTTTTTGCTAAATTTAAACAATGTTGGTTCCAATTTAGGTGTCGGTCTATGGTTATGCCTAGGAATCCGGTATTTTCAGCTTGATTGATAATTGCGTTATCTTCGGTATTTTGAATAGTTGTGAGAGCGTGAGCGTTTTGGCTGTGACATGATTGAAATTTTATAAACTTTGTTTTTAATGAGTTTAGTATGAGTTCATTGTCTTTAAACCATATAGTGGCAATTTTTACCTTTTCTTCCGACTTTAGGAAGACAGCATCATTTGAAACGTCTTTAACTACAAAGGTAGTATCGTCAGCGAACATTTCAGACTCTAGTATGTTCACAGGTAGGTCATTCATGAATACAATGAAAAAGAGTGGTCCCAGAATTGAACCTTGAGGTACTCCGCGGGTAATTTGTTCTGGATCCGAGAGGTATTTACTCTCTATATTGTTGTCACATACAGCAGAGATTTGAACCTGTTGCATTCTGCCTTCTAGATATGATTTTATAAGTTATAAGTTATTAGGTATTCGTCTCGATTAGCCAAGTTGCATAATTATGAGACGTAAAGCAATATCCAATCCAATCCAATCCAAAACATTATTTAGCTATTTTAACTAAACGCATCTCAATTCTCTCCAGATATGGTCAGTCAGTTCTATTCCAGACACGTCCCTTCCCCCCTACCACTGCTGCGAGATGACACTGAACAGATGGCCAGAACACACTTAGGCAATGCACCCAGCGCTCGCTCGAGGCCAAGATTGCCTTGCGTAACCACCGATAACCGATATACGATGGAATCGCCACACACGCCACCCACACCACAAAAATCACGCTCCAAATATTTTTATTAAAATTCGTATTGTCCCAAATACAAACATCAGGTGAATTAGTGTAATGCCAATTTATAGTCAAAGGATGAAGGTAGAAATGTTTTTAAGTAACATTGTGCTAACGCAAAATTGCTAGCAAACAATGACTTATTAACTATTAGGGCGAACAGATTATGATACATTTACGATTATCTTAATCAACATTTTGGCCTTTCTTATGATCCGATTTCATTGCAAATTTACATACCAATACTTTACAATAGTAAAAACCACCATGCAAAAGGACGTTAACGTATGTTTCAATCTTCTTCATATAAATAAATAAAAAAATCTCTACAAGATAAAAACGTGCTACAAAACATAATTTGATTGGACACTCTTGATGAACTATTGAATGAAACTAACTGTTTTTTGGCACTATACACAACTGTTTGGACATGACTAATCGCATTCGCCCTGCATTTTGGAATAATTTGGCAATATCATCGTAAAGTTTGGCAAAACGTATACACAAATATTTTGATTTCGTAATCTGAATATTTTCTGTAACACGTGGCTTCGCAACTAATAACGCCAGGAAAATTTATTTGGTAGTATTCTATTACCAAACTATCGAGGCGATGCGAGTTTGAGTTTCGTTGTGATAACGCAAAATTGATAACGGACTTTTGATGATAAACTATCGCAATGTGTAAAATGTAAAATTTTACGGCTGACTAAACTTGCATTTAGGAACACTTACGCCCCTCAAAACAGTATGAAATTTCAAGGAGTGATGCTGTGTGCTTTTGGAATCATAATTGTAAAGTTTCGTTGATATTGGTTAATATCTTCTACCTCAAATAAATGCATAGGTCTTGACGCGCTCCAAATGTACACACATACATAATGTATAAACTTTTGCAAACCTATAAGGCCGCTCCCGAGAGTCGCGCCCTAAAAAATGAAAAAAATGAAACTTATTAAGACCATTGCTATCCATTAAAAATAATTGTAATTGTACGTATCCATTGAATTGTACTAGGCCGCTTCGCGAACGCGTTTTTTAGTTGCGTTGATGGATAAGGTTTTTAGTAAGTCTTTTGTTTGCGTGGGATCTCTTTACTTTTGCAAGTGCTTTTTGATTGCATTGATTGTAGTTGATTGTTGCCAAGTTTCTATTGTTACTTGTTAATTGTTGTTATATACCTCAAAAAATCATATAGACGATGACGACCGCGACGTGAGAAACCTCCCTTCCTCTCCTTACCCGTGGCTGGTTCTGACCAGCATGGGCTCCTCCTCCCCACCCCCCTTAGGCTAGAGTGGTGCATTATGACCTAACGGTTGACGCGTCCTTAATCCAAATAAACCAAATCTTAAACCTTTATTTTATGTATTCTGGCAAACTTTTTCACCATTTTCTTTCAAAACGCAATACATCACCATAAACTTAATGTCCATGTAAAATATGAACGAATTGTAGCCCAACCCGTTTTATCAGATTCGGCCCAAATATCACGAAAATATCGCATTAAAAATCGAAAAAAATCGTAAAAGTACGATATTCATGAGAAATGTTTCTTTTATTATACCCAAAAACGTGGCAGGTCTAAGTTCAGAGATTTCGAAGGTACTCTCCAATTTTCATCAAGATCTCATAATGCCGTTTGACCGGTATAGGTATAGAGCGCGAACAAACAGACAAAAAAAAGAAAAACATCCGAGCTAATTTTGTTTGGTGGTCAGTGAAATTGAAGTCTTCGCTTCGCTCATCCAATTAAAATGAAAGATGTAGGAACCTAGTTTGGCATTCTTCCCGGGTCCCATTGAGCCTCGTTTGTCACACCAGAGGCGCGTAGAAGTAAACATAAAATAATAAACACGAGCGTTGAGCTTCGCAATCGTAATACGACCGAGTAATACGTTGGTCTTGTGGTTAGCGTATCTGCTTCCAATGCAGAAGGTCCAGGGTTCGATTCCCGCTAATGTCAGAAGTTTTTTATCTTCTGATTTGGACTTAAGTCCATCAGTTCTTGTCTTAGGAGTTTGTAAACGGTGACTTTGGAGCCGTCCTAGCAACGAAGCACATAATAAATTTCATAGTTGTTCTGAATCGGCCTTGTTGATTCTGGCGTTGATTCGCGGGTGTTCGCACTGTCCATACCACTGATTGCTATATTTCGTATTAAAAAATATCGATCTTTGGTTGGTTATCGCTCACTCGTCGATTGCATCGGGGCCTGCAGGGTTGGCTTGGTCGCTTTGATTTAAAGTCCCCCACTGAAAATCAGTTATATAACTGAGTGGGTAGACTCAAAATAAAATTTATTTATTTATTTATTTATAAATACACATATTGTGTTACATTGAAAAGAAAAGATGTAGTTGTTTCCTTTGCCAGCTGATCCAAGCTACGTTTTATTTAGATAGAAAAAGCACTAGAGTTTCCCTGCATCAGCAGGAGTCGCGAACAAATAAAGCTGCAAGCACCGCAAGTAGCTGGAGCTAGCTCGTTCCGTGCCCCTATCTCCAGCCAGCAGATGCATTTAGCTCCGTGATTGCAGAAGATAATATGCACTCAGCTGCATCCCACCCACTTGCAAGCTCATCACCAGAGAACGCCAGTCTTTCAACAAGCAGACTCGCTGTGGTTTCACCCGTGCATTTCACCAGACATAACATGAAGAACTTCGATCATATGTTAACGACGACATACTTTCTAATTTTCTCACTCAAAGACCCCGTCTGGGCCCGGGGTAGAACTGGCCCAGAGCATGGCTCTGCTACATTCTCTGCACTCCTGAGTGCCTGATACAAGCTGCTCAAGCTACGTAGTCTACCGTCTGGGCCCGGGTAGATGGCCCAAGCATGGCTCTGCTACATTCTCTGCACTCCTGAGTGCCTGATACAAGCTGCTCAGCTACGTCTGGCCCGCGGGGTAGGATGAGGCCCAGAGCATGGCTCTGCTACATTCTCTGCACTCCTGAGTGCCTGATACAAGCTGCTCAAGCTACGTAGTCTACCGTCTGGGCCCGGGGTAGAATTGGCCCAGAACATGGCTCTGCTAATCTTTAAAGGCGATTACCCGTCTGGGCCCGGGGTAGAATCGGCCCAGAACATGGCTCTGCTAATCTTTAAAGGCGATTACCCGTCTGGGCCCGGGGTAGAATCGGCCCAGAACATGGCTCTGCTAATCGTAAAAGGCGATTCAAGAGAAAAAGTCCACCTTGCAAACATCAGCTAGCAAGAAGGGTAGTATATTACTCCCCGAATCTAGAGGCGAGCTCTGGCAATCGTCGCCGGGGACCTTGCCCCCTTCCCTTGACGACCCCCCGGCGACGATGACAAAGACAATGACACCACGAACAATGACAAAGACAATGACGACCGCGACGTGAGAAACACCCCTTCCTCCCCTTTTCCGTGGCTGGTTCTGACCAGCATGGGCCCCTTTTCCTCCCCCCCCCCCTAGGTTAGAGTGGTGCATTATGACCTAACGGTTGACGCGTCCTTAATCCAAATAAACCGGGGTAGAATTGGCCCAGAACTTGGCTCTGCTTATCTTTAAAGGCGATTACCCGTCTGGGCCCGGGGTAGAATCGGCCCAGAACATGGCTCTGCTAATCTTTAAAGGCGATTACCCGTCTGGGCCCCGGGGTAGAATTGGCCCAGAGCATGGCTCTGCTAATCTTTAAAGGCGATTCAAGAGAAAAAGACCACCTCGCAAACATCAGCTAGTAAGAGCGGAGTTTATTACTCCCCTAAACTAGAAGCGAGCTCTGGCAATGGTCGTCGGAGAACCCTTCATCTTCCCTTGACGACTTCTCCGACGTCGACGACGACGACGACAATGGCAAAACGAACGATAGCAAAGACGATGGCGACCGCGACGTGAGAACCCCCTATTTCTCCCCTTTTTCGTGGCTGTTTTTAACCAGCATGGGCCCCTCCTCCCCATATCCCCTAGGCTAGAGTGGTGCATTATGACTCAACGGTCCCCGTCTGGGCCCGGGGTAGAATTGGCCCAAAGCATGGCTCTGCTAATCGTACAAGGCGATTCAAGAGAAAAAGTCCACCTCGCAAACATCAGCTAGTAAGAGCGGAGTATCTTACTCCCCAAACTAGAGGCGAGCTCTGGCAATCGTCGTCGGGGACCTTGCCCCCTTTCCTTGACGACCCCCCGGTGACGATGACAATGACACAACGAACGATGACAAAGACGATGACGACCGCGACGTGAGAAACCCCCCTTCCTCCCCTTACCCGTGGCTGGTTCTGACCAGCATGGGCTCCTCCTCCCCACCCCCCTTAGGCTAGAGTGGTGCATTATGACCTAACGGTTGACGCGTCCTTAATCCAAATAAACCAAAAACTCAACGGTTGACGCGTCCTTAATCCAAAAAAATTATATATTTAACATAAATTAATTCACAGCAAACGCATGTCCTTTATTTATTTATTTCCATTCAAATAAATGTTTTATCTAATGCTGTTACTATCATCACCATCATATTCTTTTATTTTATAAACTTCGAAAACAATATAATCATCAACGACACCATAAACTAATTTTTTCATTAGCTTACATTATCACAGGCGGCGCAATATGACCTAACCGGTTGAAGCGCCCTAGTTTCTCACGCCGTCGTCGGTGATGAGGTATAAAAATTTCAATACCTCCCGATGATTAAAGTTTCTTGTAAATTCCATTTCATAATGTGGGCGGAATATACATTTAAAATTAAATTTTGTAAGCTATGATATTTCCGTGTGTACCTCCTTGAAAGATAATCTGTTAGGGAAAGCAAATTTATTCATGAGGGTTGAGGGTTTCATTTCTTTGTGGGGTTTTAAAATTCTGTTCCGTCTTTGAAGAAGTGCTAATAAAACTCAACTAATAAAGCAAGAAGTAATAACAATTTATTTAAATTTAACCTTAATACGGAGTGGATTAGAATGGCATCTTACATAAGTTTTTGAGGTCTTGGCTCCTAGATATAGTTGCTATAGGCCGTATACAATACTGGTGTACTTTTACCTTATTTGTTGAGCTTTTATGATATTTCGAGGGTATGTTGGGCTTATCTACATGTAACTGTTTTTATAAGATATTCAGTAAAATTAAATAACCGTAGGTAACCTACCCACATGATAAGTATTCTTGAATGGAACTCTTCAGGTTTAAAGTTTTAGGAGCTATCGTCTTGGAACAAATGTGAAGGGAATATCCAATGGCTAACTTCTCATTCACAGTAATTTATTTAACAAAACTTAATAAAATGAACACATTTCCTTTATTTATTTATTTATTTCCGTTCAAATAAATCACTTCTTTTTAAGTTTTGCTTTTACCATCATCACCATAATTTTCTTTTCTTTTATAAACTTAGAAAACAATATAATCATCAAACACACCAGAAACTGATGTCATTATCTTTCAATATCACAGGCGGCGCAATATGACCAAACCGGTTGAAGCGCCCAAATTTCTCACGTCGTCGTTCTCTTGTCATGTTATTGTTCGGTCATTGGTCGCTCGTTGATGGTGTTGGCGCCTACAGGGTTGGCTTGGTCGGCTTTAAATAATATGATGTCCACCATTAAAAATCAGTGCTGTGACTGAGCGGGTAGACCCTAAATACGAATGTAATTATTTTTTGTTTTACATTTATTTAATTACACATTTGCTTATTTATTTATTTACGCTTTATACTATAATGAAACGTTTGAATTTAAAAATGAAACAAATATTTGCAGGTTTCATTATGTATTTTGAGATACGTTTATAGAATGGGACTGTCCCTCAATATGAAAGAATTTACCATGTTTAAAACGTCTTGTCACGGTGTGTAGGTGAGGTCAATGTTATTTAAAGTGACTGTACCATCTTAAACACAGCGTCTTCCAGACGTGACTGTACCATCTAAGCGTAAACGATCACCGACCTCTCTTGGCAGGCATAAGCCTCGCTCGAACGAACAGTGACTTTTTCACAAAATAGGATTTAGAGTCAATTAAAAAGTATTGTCGTCTCTTTGCCCAATGTAAGAACTCAGTGTAACTGGGAAACAGAGGAAGAAGCAGTTTTACAAAGACTTTCTCAGTCCCCGAAGCTACTCGACATCATCACCCAACCCTCGGAAACAGAATAGCGCAAGACTATTATTATTCTAAGAAGTTACGAGAATCTGTTTAAATTTAAGCCGGTGTAAAACATTGGAAAACAAAATATTTAGTTAAACGTAAAACAGGCGACAAAAAACTTTCTTAAATCATGTAAGAAAAGCTCATTGACCCGGAAAGTAGAAAGTTAAAAAAAAACTCAAGTAAAACAAATTACGAAGTTTAATACTCACTAAAGTTAGAATTTTTTAAAATTGTAGTTTGCTCTTAAATTATTTATTTAGTGTGTATGTGACCCTAGTAAATTATTGACGTGCGATTTTACACTTGACAACTTTCATCACTATTGTCAGTCTTTAAGGTTTTTAAAATCTCCAAACACAACATAACTTATTTCAAAAATAAAAAATATTACAGGCTGCTCAATTTCTTACCTAACCGGTTGAAGCGCTCTAGTATTTCACGTCGTCGTTGGCTATCAAATCTTACATTTAAAGAGTAAAACACACTTTAAAAAGTACAATAAGGTTTGAACTCAATCATGAATATAAATTATATACACTCAGTTCAGTGACCCCCGTCTGGGCCTGTGGTAGAAAATAGAAATGGCCCAGGGCATGGGTCTGCTAATTGTAAAAGGCGATTCAAGAGAAATCGTCTACCTACTCCCCGAAACTAGACGCGAGCTCTGGCATTCGTCATCGGGGAACCCTCCTCCTGCCTTTGACGACCTTCCCGACGACGACGACGAAGACCCCATACCCTTGTCTGGTTCTGACCAGCATGGACCCTCCTCCCCATATCCTCTATAGGCTAGAGTGTTGCGTTATGACCTAACGGTTGACGCGTCCTTAATCCAAATAAACAAAAAAAAAACTCCTCCCCATATCCCCTAGGCTAGAGTGTTGCGTTATGACCTAACGGTTGATGCGCCCTTAATCCAAATAAACCCACAGAATCTGTGTGGCTGTGGAGTCACGGCCGTCGGTTCAACGCTCCAGTGACGCAAGGGGAAGAGAGTTGTGCCCCAGTTTCCAGCTGAGGGGGTGGGCATGCGCATGCAGACCCGCCGACACTCAGCTAAATCATGTTTAATGTATTCCAGTAATTGTATTATTCCATTGCAGAATCACGTAGTGTTCAGACAGACAAATGAGGTAATGGGCAATTAGAGCTGGGATATGCCGGTGAGCGGCGGCGAGACGTGGGTGATGGTTTAGCCCGTAGTTCACAGACATGGACCCCACGTCTGGGCCCGAGGTATAGAGAGACCCAGAGCAGGGCTTGCTAATCGCAAAACACGAGGAAAGAGGACAAGTCCATCTCGCAAACATCAGCTAGTATGTAGGGGAGTATATTACTCACCCTCACCCTTGACCCTTGACGACCTTGACGGAAAGAGGGAAATCCACCTCGCAAACATCAGCTAGTAAGAGGGGAGTATATCCCCCGTCTGGGCCCGGGGTAGAATTGGCCCAGAGCATGGCTCTGCTAATCGTACAAGGCGATTCAAGAGAAAAAGTCCACCTCGCAAACATCAGCTAGTAAGAGCGGAGTATCTTACTCCCCGAAACTAGAGGCGAGCTCTGGCAATCGTCGTCGGGGACCTTCCCCCTTCCCTTGACGACCCCCCGGCGACGATGACAATGACACAACGAACGATGACAAAGACGATGACGACCGCGACGTGAGAAACCCCCCTTCCTCCCCTTACCCGTGGCTGGTTCTGACCAGCATGGGCCCCTCCTCCCCCCCCTTAGGCTAGAGTGGTGCATTATGACCTAACGATTGACGCGTCCTTAATCCAAATAAACCAAAAATATTACTCACCCTCACCCTTGACCCTTGACGACCTTGACGGAAAGAGGGAAATCCGCCTCGCAAACATCAGCTACTATGTAGGGGAGTATATTACTCACCCTCACCCTTGACCCTTGACGACCTCCCCGATGACGATGATTTTGACAACACGAACGATGAAAAAACCTTGACGATCGCGACGTGAGAACCCCCTCCCCCTACCCGTGGCTGGATATGACTAGCATGGGCTTCTCCTCCCTATATCACCTATAGGCTAGAGTGGCGCATCATGACCTTATGGTTGACGCGTCCTTAATCCAAATAAACAAACTATTTCATTCAAATAAATATTTTTTTTTTAGTATAACTATCACAACCATAATTTATTTTTCTCCATCTTTTATAAACTAAGAAAACAATATAATCATCAAACACACCATAAACTCATTTCATTAATGAAATGAAATGAAAAGTTAATAAACTTTCAATATCACAGGCTGCGCAATATGACCTAACCAGTTGAAGCGCCCTAGTTTCTCTTGTCGTCATACAAAGCTGTTTTCTGCAGTAACGCTATTCGCCACAAGCGTCTACGGTGACAATGAGTACGTTTTATAATGAGGCACACTTTGCAGATCCTTTTCACTCCGATTCTTTAAATAATAAACATTTCAAAGCTATGACAAATTTTTGACATGATATGCCATGTGCACACATGTACATTTAAATTTAAAATTAACATGAATTGGGAAAATATTTGATAAATAAAATATAACAATAACCTTCAGCTTGCAGATTTTTTAAAATATACGACCTACCTCAATTTGAAGTTTTCGGTTAATAAAAAAAAAAAAAACATAACAATATAACAGTAATAGTTCAAATTATAGTTTTGTTCGAAACATATTTTTTTTGTTTATTTTATCAAGCTGGATTCTAGTGGTCACCCGACATCGGTATCAGCATAATCTCTAGATTAAACATAGTGTAGCATGCTAACTAGGAAACTACCCCGTCTGGGCCCGGGGTAGAATTGGCCCAGAGCATGGCTCTGCTAATCGTAAAAGGCGATTCAAGAGAAAAAGTCCACCTCGCAAACATCAGCTAGTATGAAGGGTAGTATATTACTCCCAGAAACTAGAGGCAAGCTCTGGCAATCGTCGTCGAGGACCTTGCCCCCTTCCCTCGACGACCGACGACAATGACACCACGAACGATGACAAAGACGATGACGACCGCGATGTGAGAACCCCCTTTCCTCCCCTTACCCGTGGCTGGTTCCTCTGACCAGCATGGGCCCCTCCTCCCCCCCCCCTTAGGTTAGAGTGGTGACCTAACGGTTGATGAGTCCTTAATCCAAATAAACCAAAAATTTCTCTATGGATTAAACAAAGTGTAGCAAGCTTACTAGGAATGAACCCCGTCTTTGCCCGGGGTAGAACTAGGCCCAAAGTATGGCTCTGCTAGCCGTAAGAGGCGAGACCATCTCGCAAACATAAGCTTGCTTACTAGGAAAGTACCCCGTCTTTGCCCGGGTAAAACTAGGCCCAAAGTATGGCTCTGCTAGCCGTAAGAGGCGAGACCATCTCGCAAACATCTGCTTGTAAGTAAGGGAGTATTTTGGCAATCGTAGTCGGGGATCTCCACCCTTCCCTTGAAGACCTGCCCGACGACGATGACCATGACGACCGCGACGTGATAATCCCCTTCCTCCCTTTACCCGAGGCTGGTTCTGACCAGCATTGGCTCCTCCTCCCCCCCCAGGTTAGAGTGGTGCATTATGACCTAACGGTTGACGCGTCCTTAATTCAAATAAACTAAACTAATCACAATGACACCAATAGTGTTTGCACTCTGCCACGATGATAGAAACCAGGCAAGCGAACCTGAACACATATGGCTTGTCAACGACGTGTCATTATCTACGTGTGAGTGATATCGGCATCATGCCATCACACGGGAGCAGCGGTTACCCATGATGCACCGCGGACTTAGTTTATATGCGATGTACTTCTCACATTTGTAATCGGATTATTGATATTCGATACTCAAGTCTGATTATTGACAATCTGAAATTGACAAGTTCATTTGCAAACTTGTTGGTGTGTCGTTGTCACTAGAATTACGATTAATAATATCCACACAAAATAAAATATTATTATGTAAACCGAATTCAAAAAAATTAGCTCAATAATTTACGTGTGTTATTTCTGCTTTTCAATGCTCTCTTTTAAAAAACTGTTGCCAGTTATAAGTTTTTAACATTCTGCATTTATAGTTTTAAAATATACAAAACTTTCTTAATTTCTCGTTAAAAGAAAATTTATTAACAAAATTGAATTCACATCAAACGCGTTTTCTTTGTGTATTTATTTCCATTCAAATAAATAACTCTTGTTTCGCTTTTACTATCATGACCATAATATTTAATTTTATTTTATAAACTTAGAAAACAAAATAAATAACCAACACACACGCCATAAACCAATTTCATTTTTCACTAACACAGGCGGCGCAATATGACCTAACCGGTTGAAGCGCCCTAGTTTCTCACGTCGTCTGCGTTCATCACACGAATAATCTTTGCCGTTGAAGCGCCCTAAAACTACTACTAATGGCAACATCAACTTAATGACGCGATGAGACGCAAATATACCGCACCAATCACACCCGTCTGGGCCCGGGGTAGAACTGGCCCAGAGCATGGCTCTGCTTATCGTAAAAGGCGATTCAAGAGAAAAAGTCCACCTCGCAAACATCAGCTGGTTCGAGCAGAGTATCTTTTTTTCTCCCCGAAACTAGAGGCGAGCTCTGGCAATCGTCGTCGGGGACCTTGCCCCCTTCCCTTGACGACCCCCCGGCGACGATGACAATGACACAACGAACGATGACAAAGACAATGACGACCGCGACGTGAGAACCTCCTTACCCGTGGCTGGTTCTGACCAGCATGGCCCCTCCCCCCCCCCCCCCCCCTTAGGCTAGAGTGGTGCATTATGACCTAACGGTTGACGCGTCCTTAATCCAAATAAACCAAATAGATACAGCCTGGTCTCCGTTTACGACACTTGAGATGAAACGCTCGGAAATCTTACGAATTTATATTAATTTACAAAATTATAAATTAGTTAAAAAAAAATTAATTAAAAAATAACAAAAAATCGCGAAAACACCACCTTTTAAAACTAAGCAAGTTTCGATAGTAGAGATAGAATAGCACAGAAACATTTTAAAACGTTGCCCCAGGTCGCCACGACAAATTACAAGCGGTGTAACAAGAGTAGCGACCCCTCGAGTGCCACGAGAGCTGTTTGTTTGTTGTTCACAGCGCAGACCAGAAGGTGTGAGAGGAGAATTTGTAATTTCACAGACGCGCCTTGATTAAGTTTTAGGTTCGTTAATTACGTCGAGCCGTGTTGAGCGTTTCACCGAGAAAACACCGACAACTTCCAGCCTAGAAGCAAACACCACCTCTGTTGTAACACGTTCACCTGAGATACCAACCCCCGTCTGCATGGGCCCGGGGTAGACTGAGGCTCAGAGGCTAATCGTACAAGGCGAATCAAGAGAAAAAGTCCACCTCGCAAACATCAGCTATTACTGAGTATATTACTCCCCGAAACTAGAGGCGAACCCCGGCAATCGTCGTCGGGGGCACCTCCCCTTCCCTTGACGACCTCCACGACGACGATGACAGTGACACAACAAACGAAGACAAAGACGATGACGACCGCGACGTGAGAAACCCCCCTTCCTCCCCATATCCCCTATAGGCTATAGAGCCAGCATGGGCCTCTCCTCCCCATATCCCCTAAAGGCTATAGAGTGGTGCTTTATGACTTAACGGTTGACGCGTCCTTCATCCAAATAAACAGAATCATATACATTTCTTTAATTTCTTTATTTCCATTTCAATAAATAACTATTGTTTTGCTATAACTATATCATCAACATCATTTTATTTTCCTATATATACACTTAGAAAACAATTTAATTATCAAACACACCATTAACTCATCTCGTCACAGGCGGTGCAATATGACCTATCCGGTTGAAGCGCCCTAGTTTCTGACGTCTTCGTGTACGGGGCTTTTGTTGGGACAATTTGTTATCAATCAATACTATTTCCTTGGTTTTGCTCCAAGTGCCGTGTTTTGACTCGCTCTGTACTAGAGTACTACAGGTCACGTGCGCACTCGCTGCACTTGTCCGATGTTTGGCCTAGTTCGCGGATGCACACGGAACAACACGAAGTCACACGAGGGTACACGAAGAGGAGAGTCGAGAGGGTTTATTGCAATAGTTTGGCGACGCGAGAATAGGAAACTAACTAGTTGAACTTGGATTAGTTTGGCTCTGAATGGAACGCGTTGCATTCTCCACACATCCGTCTAAACGAGAGGAAATATTTGTCAAGGTTATCAACAAGTTTCCCTTCTAAAACCCCACGCGCATTTACATTGTTCACAATCGCGTGGACCCGGCACCTCCACCAATAGTGATTCTAAATATTCTTGAAATATGTAAAAATATTTGTCAAATTAATTTAAACAACCCCCGTCTGGGCCCAGAGCATGGCTCTGCTGATCGTACCAGGCGATTTGAGAGAAAAAGTCCACCTCGCAAACATCAGCTATAAGAGGGGAGTATATTATAAGGCCTTCTCCCCGAATCTAGAAGCGAGCTCTGGCAATCGTTGTCGGAAACACCTCCTCTTCCCTTGACGACCTCCCAGACGACGATGACAATGACACAACAAACGATGAGAAAGGGACGCAGACGACCGCGACGCGAGAACCCCTCTTTCCTCCCCCTACCCGTGGCTGCTTATGACCAGCATGGACCCCTCCCAATATCTTCTAGGCTAGAATGGCATAACAAAACCTAACGGTTGACGCGCTCTAAGTTCAAGGAAACTTAAATAAGTCAAAACCTTCTAAAACCCAACGCGCATTCATTTCTTAGTTTATTTCTGTGCAGAAAAAAGACCCGGCACCTCCGTCAAAATCAATAATAATTTCATTTCTCTTAAATTATTTAAAATCCATTTATCATTTTATATTGGATTTATTGAAGAGCTTTGCCAAGAAAACGCAAATCCACAACAAAATATTGTCATTGTTCTCTCAATTAAATAGTATTCTTGAATGAAATTATCCTGCTTAACTTTATCCCTATTTGTCAAAACTAAGAAAACATCAATAGAATCATGAAACAAGCACTCATCTCATTAACTTGCAATGTCACAGGCGGCGCATTATGACCTTACCGGTTGAAGCGCCCAAGTTTCTCACGTCGTCGTGGTTTATCAACAAATATCCCTTCTATAAAAACCCACGCGCATTTACATTGTAACAAACGTGGACCCGACACCTCCACCAATAGTGATTATAAATATTCTTGAATTTGTTTATAAGCATTTGTCAAATTAATTTAAACAACCCCCGGCTGGGCTGAGAACATTGCTCTGCTGATCGTCCAAGGCGATTTAAGAGAAAAGTCCACCTCACGAACATCAGCTAGTAGGAGGGGAGAACATTTTTTTCAATTTCAATTTCAATTTTAATTTATTCAGGCTCAAGTACAGTACAAAAGATACAATTTCCTGATTAAATGACTGAAGCCACATTAATACAGGGTACTTGTGCATGGCTTCTTTCATTCATCTTTTTATTACTTAATCTAAAACTAAACTACTTCTACTAGTAATCCTATCAAATGAGAATTTTTTTAAGGAAATAATTGCGATGTCGCTGAATTTTTGCAGAGACCTTCTTTATATACTACTAATCAACATACAAAACTCTCCTACAATCGGACTAGAGCTTCGGCCGCCATATTGGAAAATGGCGGCCAAAAAGTGTTGGTTATCATATATCTCCAAATTGGTTGGAGATAGACAAACAGTCTTGAACCCCGC
Organism: Sweltsa coloradensis; assembly: GCA_024449915.1. Lineage (NCBI taxonomy): Eukaryota > Metazoa > Arthropoda > Insecta > Plecoptera > Chloroperlidae > Sweltsa > Sweltsa coloradensis. The sequence goes on from JAMZAV010000664.1 coordinate 55,958, forward strand.
TTTTGTGTAAGAATGGTTATTTTGCGGATTTTTTATTTATTTATTTTTATATACTTTTAAGTATCTTGGAGAAATTTGTCATAGAGATATGGATCTATAATTTGTTACAAGACTTTTGACTCCACTTTAAGAGAAACCCATTTTCCTCCCTTACCCGTGGCTGGTTCTGACCAGCATTAGCCCCTCCTCCCGGTTTTCCCGTAGGTTAGAGTGGTGCATTTTTCGACCTAACGGTTGACGCGTCTAATCCAAATAAACAAAAAACAAATAAAGACGGGGATAATGATTGAAGTTTTGAAAGTGTTAGGGCAGACACCATTTTCGAAGCATAGATAAAAAAATGTGGCAAAGCGGTATTGTTATTTATTTACTAGCATTTCTTATTGTTGTTGAGCTAATTTCGTCAAAACCTGATGCCGCATTAGGTTAAAGTTCCCGAATGTATGTAGCAATCTCGTCAGGAGTAACAGGTGTTAGGAATATAGATAGATAGATAATCGTCTTTATTTTCCAGGCGGGTTTAAGGCCATTTAAACCTTTTCTTCCATCCAAACCCAAACCCGTCTTGTTGTCAATAAAGAATAAATTTAATATAAATTCATTTTCAGATTTCTAATTTGTGAATAAAAATTATAAGTTTACAATAAAATATTTGATAAATGACATTAATTTACATTTGTAAAGTGCATAGACTACATATTATACATATTACACATTTATACTCTCATTCATACCATAATTATAAAGTGAATTGACTACAGAAGTTAAAAACAAGCAAAAGCATATTGTGAGTTTAAACATATTGTGCATTTTATTTGTCAGTATTCCCATGGCATTTTGTGAAATATAATTCATGAATTTTACTCCTAAAGATATTAAAACTATTGATATGGGTGTCCCTGATGTTTGACGGTAGAGCGTTCCAAGTTCTTATTGCACTGATATGAATGAATTGTCGAGTAAGTTTGTCCTGTGAACGGGGAAAATGAGTTGAGTACCTGTCCTTGATCTATAGTGTTAAAGAGATGATTTGAATAAAGTTACATGAAGATGGTAGCAAGATAAGTCGGTAAAGAAGTTGATAACACGCAATGAACGAGACAGACAGATTGGAGTTTTAGATTTGTTCATAATTTTTTTAATTAATGATATTGTCTTATAGGGACTATTATTGGTACAATCATTTTTTTCTATGATTTTGTCAGGCCTACTCCCCGAGCCTAGAAGCAAACTCTGGCAATCGTAGTCGGAGACACCTTCCCTACCCTTGACGACCCTCCCATGACGACGATGAGAAAGGGAAGCAGACTACCGCGACGTGAGAACCCAGCATTATTCCCCCTACCCGCAAATGCTTCTGACCAGCATGGACCCCTCCCAATATCTTCTAGGCTAGAATGACATAACAAAACCTAACGGTTGACGCGCCATAATTCAAAAAACTAAAATACTTCAAAACCTTCAAAAACCAACGCGTATTTATTTCTAAGTTAATATCTATGCAGAAAAAAGGCCCGGCACCTCCGTCAAAATCAATAATAATTTCGTTTCCCCTTAAATTATTTAAAATCCAGATATCATTTTATATTTGAATTGAGCTTTGCCAAGAAAACGCAAATCCGCAATAAAATATTGCCCATTGTTTTCGCAATTAAATAGTATTCTTGAATGAAATTATCCTGCTTTAACTTCCCTATTTGTCTAAAAACTAAGAAAACAATAGAATCATCAAACACACCATACACTCATTATATTAACTAACAATATCACAGGCGGCGCAATATGACCTAACCTGTTGAAGCGCCCTAGTTTTTTCACGTCGTCGTGGTTTATCATCAAATTCCAGCTCGCTCCTTCTCGTGGTTTGGCCCTTGATTAGGGAGTTTTTTCTCCCTGAAACTAAAAGCGAGCTCTGGGTCGTCGTCGGGGAACTTTCCCTTTCCCTTCGACTACCTCCCCGACGGCGACGACAATGACAACACGGACGGATGATGACACAGACGGAGACGACCACGACGTGGGGAACCCCTGCCCTCCCCATACGCTTGTGGCTGGTTCTGACCAGCACAGGCCTGTCCACCCCTTGTCTCCCCGCGTTATCCCTTACGTCCCTCCCTTCGTCTCGATTAGCCAAGTTGCATAAATATGAGACGTTAAGCAATATCCAATCAATCAATCAATCAACAATATCACTTCTAAAAACCCACGCGCATTTACATTGTAACAAACGTGGACCCGGCACCTCCACCAATAGTGATTCCAAATATTCTTGAATTTGTTTATAAACATTTGTCAAATTAATTTGAACAACCCCCGTCAGGGCCCAGAGCATGGCTCTGCTGATCGTACAAGGCGATTTAAGAGAAAAAATCCACCTTGCAAACATCAGCTAGTAAGAGGGGCGATTTAAGAGAAAAAGTCCACCTTGCAAACATCAGCTTAGCATCAGCCGAAACTAGAAGTGAGCTCTGGAAACCGTCGACGGGGACACCTCCCCTTTCCTTTGACGACCTTCAAGACTACGATGACAATGACACAACAAACGATAAGAAAGGGACGCAGACGACCGCGACGTGAGAACCCCGCTTTCCTCCCCCTACCCGTGGCTGCTTATGACCAGCATGGACCCGTCCCAATATCTTCTAGGCTAGAATGGCATAACAAAACCTAACGGTTGACGCGCCCTTAGTTAAAGGAAACTAGAATAATTCAAAACCTCCTAAAACCCAACGCGCATTTATTTCTTAGTTTATTTCTGTGCAGAAAAAAGACCCGGCACCTCCGTCAAAATCAATAATAATTTCATTTCTCTTAAATTATTTAAAATCCAGTTATCATTTTAAATTTGGATTTATAGAAGAGCTTTGCCAAGAAAACGCAAATCCACAACAAAATATTGTCATTGTTCTCTCAATTAAATAGTATTCTTGAATGAAATTATCCTGCTTTAACTTATCCCTATTTGTCAAAACTAAGAAAACATCAATAGAATCATGAAACAAGCACTCATCTCATTAACTTGCAATGTCACAGGCGGCGCATTATGACCTTACCGTTGAAGCGCCCAAGTTTCTCACGTCGTCGTGGTTTATCAACAAATATCCCTTCTATAAAAACCCACGCGCATTTACATTGTAACAAACGTGGACCCGACACCTCCACCAATAGTGATTATAAATATTCTTGAATTTGTTTATAAGCATTTGTCAAATTAATTTAAACAACCCCCGGCTGGGCTGAGAACATTGCTCTGCTGATCGTCCAAGGCGATTTAAGAGAAAAAGTCCACCTCACGAACATCAGCTAGTAGGAGGGGAGAACATTTTTTTCAATTTCAATTTCAATTTTAATTTATTCAGGCTCAAGTACAGTACAAAAAGATACAATTTCCTGATTAAATGACTGAAGCCACATTAATACAGGGTACTTGTGCATGGCTTCTTTCATTCATCTTTTTTATTACTTAATCTAAAACTAAACTACTTCTACTAGTAATCCTATCAAATGAGAATTTTTTAAGGAAATAATTGCGATGTCGCTGAATTTTTGCAGAGACCTTCTTCACATAATACCTAATCAACATACTAAAACTCTCCTACAATCGGACTAGAGCTTTGGCCGCCATATTGGAAAATGGCGGCCAAAAAGTGTTGGTTATCATATATCTCCAAATTGGTTGGAGATAGACAAACAGTCTTGAACCCCGCTTTTGTGTAAGAATGGTTATTTTGCGGATTTTTATTTATTTATTTTTATATACTTTTAAGTATCTTGGAGAAATTTGTCAATAGAGATATGGATCTATAATTTGTTACAAGACTTTTGACTCCACTTTAAGAGAAACCCATTTTCCTCCCCTTACCCGTGGCTGGTTCTGACCAGCATTAGCCCCTCCTCCCGGTTTTCCGTAGGTTAGAGTGGTGCATTTTCGACCTAACGGTTGACGCGTCTAATCCAAATAAACAAAAAAACAAATAAAGACGGGGATAATGATTGAAGTTTTGAAAGTGTTAGGGCAGACACCATTTTCGAAGCATAGATAAAAAAAATGTGGCAAAGCGGTATTGTTATTTATTTACTAGCATTTCTTATTGTTGTTGAGCTAATTTCGTCAAAACCTGATGCCGCATTAGGTTAAAGTTCCCGAATGTATGTAGCAATCTCGTCAGGAGTAACAGGTGTTAGGAATATAGATAGATAGATAATCGTCTTTATTTTCCAGGCGGGTTTAAGGCCATTTAAACCTTTTCTTCCATCCAAACCCAAACCCGTCTTGTTGTCAATAAAGAATAAATTTAATATAAATTCATTTTCAGATTTCTAATTTGTGAATAAAAATTATAAGTTTACAATAAAATATTTGATAAATGACATTAATTTACATTTGTAAAGTGCATAGACTACATATTATACATATTGCACATTTATACTCTCATTCATACCATAATTATAAAGTGAATTGACTACAGAAGTTAAAAACAAGCAAAAGCATATTGTGAGTTTAAACATATTGTGCATTTTATTTGTCAGTATTCCCATGGCATTTTGTGAAATATAATTCATGAATTTTACTCCTAAAGATATTAAAACTATTGATATGGGTGTCCCTGATGTTTGACGGTAGAGCGTTCCAAGTTCTTATTGCACTGATAGTGAATGTATTGTCGAGTAAGTTTGTCCTGTGAACGGGGAAAATGAGTTGAGTACCTGTCCTTGATCTAGTGTTAAAGAGATGATTTGAATAAAGTTACATGAAGATGGTAGCAAGATAAGTCGGTAAAGAAGTTGATAACACGCAATGAACGAGACAGACAGATTGGAGTTTTAGATTTGTTCATAATTTTTTAATTAATGATATTGTCTTATAGGGACTATTATTGGTACAATCATTTTTTTCTATGATTTTGTCAGGCCTACTCCCCGAGCCTAGAAGCAAACTCTGGCAATCGTTGTCGGAGACACCTTCCCTACCCTTGACGACCTCCCATGACGACGATGAGAAAGGGAAGCAGACTACCGCGACGTGAGAACCCAGCATTATTCCCCCTACCCGCAAATGCTTCTGACCAGCATGGACCCCTCCCAATATCTTCTAGGCTAGAATGACATAACAAAACCTAACGGTTGACGCGCCATAATTCAAAAAAACTAAAATACTTCAAAACCTTCAAAAACCAACGCGTATGTTATTTCTAAGTTAATATCTATGCAGAAAAAAGGCCCGGCACCTCCGTCAAAATCAATAATAATTTCGTTTCTCTTAAATGATTTAAAATCCAGATATCATTTTATATTTGAATTGAGCTTTGCCAAGAAAACGCAAATCCGCAATAAAATATTGTCATTGTTTTCGCAATTAAATAGTATTCTTGAATGAAATTATCCTGCTTTAACTTCCCTATTTGTCTAAAAACTAAGAAAACAATATAATCATCCAACACACCATACACTCAGTATATTAACTAACAATATCACAGGCGGCGCAATATGTTCTAACCGTTTGAAGCGCCCTAGTTTCTCACGTCGTCGTGCTTTATCATCAAATTCCAGCTCGCATCCTTCTCGTGGTTTGGCCCTTGATTAGGGAGTTTTTCTCCCTGAAACTAAAAGCGAGCTCTGGGTCGTCGTCGGGGAACTTTCCCTTTCCCTTCGACTACCTCCCCGACGGCGACGACAATGACAACACGGACGGATGATGACACAGACGGAGATGACCACGACGTGGGGAACCCCTGCCCTCCCCATACGCTTGTGGCTGGTTCTGACCAGCACAGGCCTGTCCACCCCTTGTCTCCCCGCGTTATCCCTTACGTCCCTCCCTTCGTCTCGATTAGCCAAGTTGCATAAAATGAGACGTTAAGCAATATCCAATCAATCAATCAACAAATATCACTTCTAAAAACCCACGCGCATTTACATTGTAACAAACGTGGACCCGGCACCTCCACCAATAGTGATTCCAAATATTCTTGAATTTGTTTATAAGCATTTGTCAAATTAATTTGAACAACCCCCGTCAGGGCCCAGAGCATGACTCTGCTAAACGTACAAGGCGATTTAAGAGAAAAAATCCACCTTGCAAACATCAGCTAGTAAGAGGGGCGATTTAAGAGAAAAAGTCCACCTTGCAAACATCAGCTTAGCATCAGCCGAACTAGAAGTGAGCTCTGGAACCGTCGACGGGACACCTCCCCTTTCCTTTGACGACCTTCAAGACTACGATGACAATGACACAACAAACGATGAGAAAGGGACGCAGACGACCGCGACGTGAGAACCCCGCTTTCCTCCCCCTACCCGTGGCTGCTTATGACCAGCATGGACCCCTCCCAATATCTTCTAGGCTAGAATGGCATAACAAAACCTAACGGTTGACGCGCCCTTAGTTAAAGGAAACTAGAATAATTCAAAACCTCCTAAAACCCAACGCGCATTTATTTCTTAGTTTATTTCTGTGCAGAAAAAAGACCCGGCACCTCCGTCAAAATCAATAATAATTTCATTTCTCTTAAATTATTTAAAACACACAGGTGGCGCAATATGACCTAACCAGTTGAAGCGCCCTAGTTTCTCACGTCGTCGTATGTAAGAATTAACAAACTTGTCGACACTGTTCAACATTGTGGTATTCGTCTTGCTCTTGGTGCATTTCGAACAAGCCCGTAGTCAGCTTGTATGCCGAGTTTAGGTGTGTCTTCCTTGGCAGAACGGCGAAACCTCTTGATAGGTACGTACGTAATGAAAATCAAAGCTATAAGTGGGCCTAATGTTAACGATCCAGAAAATCGGGATATAGTTAATACGAAATTTGTTAAAGATTTAGATAACAAAGCGATAACAATCCTGCCAACGGGACTTAACTAAACGTGACCCGGAGCCTCCACCAAAAATCCTTGAAAAAATTATTTAATTACTTTCAAACATTTGTTAAATGTAGAAATAAGTTTCACTTCTTAGAACCGGTGCGCATATTTAATTTTAAATCTGTTCGCCCCCATCTGGGCCCGGGGTAGAATTGGCCCAGAGCATGGCTCTGCTAATCGTAAAAGGCGATTCAAGAGAAAAAGTCCACCTCGCAAACATCAGCTAGTATGAAGGTTAGTATTTTTACTCTCCGAAAATAGAGGCGAGCTCTGGCAATCGTCGTCGGGGACCTGGCCCCCTTCCCTTGACGACCTCTCGACGACGATGACGACAATGACACCACGAACGATGACGAAGACAATGACGACCGCGACGTGAGAACCCCCTTTCCTCCCCTTACACGTGGCTGGTTCTGACCAGCATGGCCCCCTCCTCCCCCCCCCCCCCCGCCCCCCCCTAGGTTAGAGTGGTGCATTATGACCTAACGGTTGACGCGTCCTTAATCCAAATAAACCAAAAAAAATAAATCTGTACGTACATTTTATTTATTTGAAACGTGACCCGGCACCTCCACCAAAAGTGCTTGAAAATATTCTTAAATTAAATTCAAACATTTGTTTAATGTAGAAATAAGTTTCACTTCCTAGAACCCACGCGCATATTTAATCTTGAATCTTCACGTACATTGTATTTATTTGAAACGTGACCCGGCACCTCCACCAAAAGTGCTTGAAAATATTCTTAAATTAAATTCAAACATTTGTTTAATGTAGAAATAAGTTTCACTTCTTAGAACCCACGCGTATATATAATTTTGAATCTTACCGTTCATTTAATTTATTTGAACGTGACTCGGCACCTCCATCAAAACTAATAATTGCCTCGATCTTCAATTATTTATAATTCATTAATAAATATCCGCGAAACAAAACAGAAACTATTACATGAATTTTCTTGGTGAGAAAATTATTACTTATTGTCATATACAATAATTAACCGGTTTACCCGATATAACAAAAGCACACGTCACATTCCACACATCTCGCTTTGTGACGGTTTGTCAATAGAATCAATAACCAACATTTAAATATTGTCTTGATTTGTCATCAGTTTTAATCATCTCTGCTGAAGCTTCTTTGTTAGTTCAACGTTGCATATACATGATATTTGTCGATAAACAAGCCACATGCTAATCGTGTATTGATTGCAAATCGTTTGTTAGTTGTGATTTGTGTTTTAATTTATGTTAAAGATTGCAAACGTGGTATTGTGCTGAACTCGAATAGGCCATTTCCTTCCTTCATTTATTTATTCCATTCAAAAAAAAAAATTCTTTTGCTATTACTATCATCACATAATTTTATTTTATTTTGTAAACATAGAAAACAATCATCATCAAACACACCATAAACTCATTTTATTAACTTTCAATATCACAGGCGGCGCAATATGACCTTAGCGGTTGAAACGCCCTAGTTTCTTCCGTCGTCGCTTCGTCGCATGTGATTGTTGATTTCAAATATTTACTTAAATGTAGTTCATTGTTGTGTCTGCATCTATGTAATTAGATTTATTTAGTTGTCCTCCTTTGTAAATCAGTGTTTATAACTGAATAGGATAGATGTTAAATAAATAAATAAAATAAATAAATCATTGAAGTCCTACAAAATAACCACGTAATTGTTCTATGCTATATTGTAGTTTACACAACACACTCTTCCGAGATTGTTTTATCGTCTTAAGATTTAAATAAGAAGCAATGCCACTGCTCATTGAGTAATGCTTGTGCTTAATTCTACAGCTACGTTCCCTTGTTAGCCCCGAGATTGATTGCTATGGGTGCTACACAAGTCAAGTCGCTCCGAAGCCGGGCGAGATTGAACGGGTGTATACATTGCACATGTTTACACCAGACATACATTATGTAAGACCGTCGTAAATAGCGAGACCAGTTTGTTCTACATCATGCACAAAAAGAAAAGAAGTCGTAAATTTGAATGAGCCAAAAGATATACGACCATCTGCGTCATCTGAGCCTAGTAAAAGCCAAATTTGCATTAGAAGGAAGTGATTTTATTGAGGTTGTACGCCTATTTTTGTTTAGATATTTAAATGAATTATTTATCAATATTCATAAATCTATTTGATTTATTATTCAACAGTGTATTGTTCTGCGTCGAGGTAAAGTGTGTTCCTCGAAACTCTGTGTTCATAAGAAGTTTACATTTAAAACTGCGCATCAGAGTGGATAAATTAATTTCTTAGCGATCCTTTTAAAAATTAGAATTTCTTAAGCGTTTAAACTCTTTCACTTAATAAGAGAGACAAAACAAAGTTTTCCAAGTCAATAAGTAAAAGAGTTCTAGCCAGACATCATTGATCAAATCTGAATACGGGTATTTAAAAGAATTGTTAGAGTTGGATCGCGACATTAGAGGCGGATAAAAATGAAATACGCAAAGACTATAAAGTGATCAAACGTAGGATTAAACAATAGTGTGCACTGGACGTTTTCCCGATGATCCAACCCACGCAGTCTATGTTTGTTTGCTGATCATGCTCGTCACACAGCGACCAACGCAACACACACAACATCACAAGCAATCTCAGTCGCCCGGCTAGGATCGCCTCGGTTTTTAGGTATATCCTATTCAGTTGTTAAAGTTTATTTATAAATGAAGAAAACTAAATAAATTTAACTTGTTAATGCACACAATAAAATGTATCTTGAAAGCAAAGATTTAAACAATAATATAATACAATAACGATTTGTATTTAATTCACATCAAACAATTTTCCTTTATTTATTTATTTCCATTCAAATAAATAACTTTTGTTTTGCTATTTCATTTATTTCATTTGTTTCATTTATTTCAGTCCACTGATATATGCATTGCATATATATGGGACAAATACAAATTACAAATAATAACAAAAAATACAAATACAATTAATACAGATTATGGTAATTACAATATACTACAAAATATCAATAACAATGATAATGCATTTTGTTATTATACATAATAAATAAGATAATATTACATATCAATAACAATGCTAATGTATTTTGTTATTATACATAATAAATAAGATAATATTACATGAGTACATTTTACAATTTTTTAAATCATAGCCAAAGTGAAGAGAGAAAAAAGTGGTGTGAGAGAAGTGTAAAAATAATTAGTTAAATTGTTCAATGGTCATCTAGGAATTCTCTAAATGAGTAATAAGCTTCCTCCCCTTACCCGTGGCTGGTTCTGACCAGCATGGGCCCCTCCTCCCCCCCCCCCCCTTAGGCTAGAGTGGTGCATTATGACCTAACGGTTGACGCGTCCTTAATCCAAATAAATAAATAAATAAATAAAAAAATTATAAGGAAGTCTTTCAATTTGTAATTAAAGAGTGTTAGTGAGTTGGAATATTTAATTGAAGCCGGTAATTTATTAAATATTGTACTACAAACGTGAGTCGGGCTTTTGTCAAAGAAAGTGTGGCTAGATTTTGGTATTTTGGTATTACTATCATCACCATCATTTTATTGTTTTGTATGTACACTTAGAAAACAATATAATCATCAAACACACCAATAACTCATTTCATTAACTTACAAAATTACAGGCGGTGCAAACTGACCTAACCGGTTGAACCGCCCTAGTTTCTCACGTCGGTGGTTTGAGTTTCTTATTGGACATATTATTTTAATTTTTTAATTATTTATTTAACGTCTATCCTATTCAGTTATAAAAACTGATTTACAAAGGAGGACAACTCAATAAATCTAATTACATAGATGCAGAAACAACAATAAACTACATTTTCATAAATATTTGAAATAGTAGCATTACAACAACAATGCATTTAACACAACAATTTTGGTAACAAATAAAAATGATATTATATGCATTTAATGAATGAATCAAATATAAAAAGGGTGGAGAATGAAAAGAAAAGAAAAGAAAGGAAAAACAGAAAAGAAAAAGAAAAAAAGAAAGAAAAAGACAAAGAAGAAAAAAGAAAGAAAAAAAAAACATTAAAAAAGAAAAACGAAAAGAAAAAAACTGATTTATTAGACGATCCCACTCAAACGAATATGAGGTTTGCCAAAAATCAGGAACAGCAAATCAGGGAGTATAATCAAAAACTTTCGCGGAAGAAACCACCGAACGCGAAATCTTTTAAAGTTTTGAGACTGCTTTTGTGGACCCACAGTACATTGAGTTTATATACCACTATCTTAACATTACTTCATATTCTTTAATGAACTTAGAAAACAATATACAATCATCAAACACAACAAACTAATTTTCTTAATTACTTGATATCAGAGGCGGAGCAATATGACTTAACCGGTTGAAGCGCCCTTTGTTCTCGTCGTCGATATACTATTTTCTATGTTTGCCCATATATTATTATAGCAAATAAAAATAGACACAAATTTCTTCCTCGTTAATGATTTAATATGTCATTCATGTGTGCATGTAGGTACTCGAACATTGTAACTTGAGGTACTCGAACATTGTAACTTGAATAGAACGTAAATGTTCATACTCAATTCAAAGCCAAACCACATGTATTCAGATTACGAACTACTCAATTCCCTTTGAACCAATCACAAATGTTATTTTACTCTTCCAGCCTGCTATCTGTCCACACACGTCCAACTCACGGATATCTCTTAACCAGAGGGTTAGTCCCATATTATGTGACACTTGTGCTGTACCTTTAACCGTACATCATATGCTAGCAGAATGTACCAAATATGATGCCTTGCGCACGCAATTTGATCTCTCCCAATCATATGAAGAACTTCTTTCATATTATGATAACGGCGACAAACTTTCAAAATTTCTCATCCAAAGTAATATATTTAACATAATTTAATTCACGTTATAAATATTATTTATTTTATTTATTTATTTTCAATCACATAAATAACTTTTGTTTTGCTATTATTATTATTATCATCATCATCATCATTTTATTTTGTTATTTATACACTTAGAAAACAATCTTATCGTCAAACACACCATTAACTCATCTCATCAACTTTCATTATCACAGGCGGCGCAATATTTCAACCTGTTGAAGCACCCTAGTTTCTCACGTCGTCGATATAAACGTGATCAATTCCCCGCAGAAGATAGTTTTACGGCGGATTAGTATAGCAGTCCCTCGAACATTCGAACATAGGTGTGTGTATCACTTTCTTAAGAGAGTCTGAACCAATATAATATTCGCTCTCAATGAGGAGGTGCGGGCAGAAGATTACTCCCAAACTATCTGAATAAGATCTAAATTTTGTGATACGTAATCAAGTCCAATTTCGTTAAAAACAATGATTGTATAAATTATAATATTTTTACTTATATTCGAATTCAAAAGTTTGGAAAATTTATTCATTATTCGTTTGAAGTAAACATCTATTGTTGACTCTCACGTAGAGAAGAGGTGGTATTTCCCCGAATCCGAATAGGCCATACACGTCTTACTCACGAATATCTCTTAATTAACCAGAGAAAAGTTTATTCCCAGATGTGACATATAAAACTAGAGGGGAGCTCTGACAATCGTCATCGGGGACACCTTCCCTTTCCCTTGAAGACCCCCCCGATGACGATGACAATGACACAACGAACGATGACAAAGACGATGACGACCGGGACGTGAGAACCCCCCTTCCTCCCCTTATCCGTGGCTGGTTCTGACCATCATGGAACCCTCCTCCCCCTAGGCTAGAGTGGTGCATTATGACCTAACGGTTGACGCGCTCTTAATCCAAATAAACAAAAATCTAATTTTGCACCTCTATTCCCCAATATGTGAAGCGTACAAGAAACATTGGGATAGAATGAGAGAGAGGGACAAATAAAATGACGCTCGGGACGAACATGAGGCAGAGCTATTATCATTGTATAATGGAACAGCCTCAACTTGTTTCATAACTTTACGTATTTTCCACAAGTTTCGTGCAAAAACTTAGACATCCGGGCGCAATTCTTCAAAAACTCCATGAATAAAATAAAGTTATAAATTGAAAACACGACAAATAGAAAAACAGATAGATTAAAAGTTAATTAGGAAGCGAACTACAGTTTTGAATGGTTTGTTTTTATGTCGTTGATCTACATTAATTTATGCATCTGTGCTGGCAACATTGCTAAGACTCTCGCTCTCTTCAACCCTTGTTTGATCAATGTCGCGCGTGTTCGAGTTTCTACTACGACTAATGACTCTGTGTGCGTCAAAGTGAATAATTATCATCCCGACAAGTTCATAAATCAATCTTTAAGATCTCAATACTAATTACTCTGGAGATTATCCTTGATAATACGCTATCTGTTCTCTATTCAGTCATCTTCTGGTCTCCCTAGGACTCGTCAAGTTTCACAGCCTTCGTGATGATCCATCCTTCTCCCCCCCCCCCCTCTCTCTCTCTCTCTCTCTCTCACTTTCACTTTCTATCCGACTTTTTGGAATAAACTTCACCGCCGTTAGAAGACATTTCTTACGACAACCCCTACATTTCAAAACATTATAGAACCAACATTACTGACATCTATTAATCACACTTTGTAGAAGGAATACGAATAAGAAAAAGCATATAAAATTTAATGCGTCACATACCCGTGTACAGGGGCGTAACTCAAAATGGCAGGCCCGTATGCAAGCTGGATTTCGGGGCCCCTACTTCCGGGACAAAGTATGGTTGTGCGGTATAGCCGGGGTCTGGGGTCAAGCCCCAGCTGCCGAAGACATTTTTGGCATAGGCGAACAAAATTAGGTTACATTAAAATATTTGATGGCCTAAAACGCATTTCAAGGCGACTTTGTATCCCAAATGACAGTGAAATGTAAAGTCGAAATAGCCCATTTCGTTAGCCCGAATACCGGGTGGTGTTCGCGGGGCCCCCTGGATCGCGGGGCCCGTGAGCACCGCTTACCTTGCACCATAGGGAGTTACGCCGCTGCCCGTGTGTAAATACACAGGCAGATCACTGTCGGTAGAAACACTCGATATACTTCTTCAGTTTTATGTAGGCGGCAAACTTTCTAAATTCATTCATATAAATAATTTATCTATTTAAATTACTATCATCTCTATTTATCATTTAATTTATTTTATTTTATTACTTTTATAAGCCCAAGAACTTGTTTTTACAAAAATATCTACCCGTCTGGGCTCGGGGTAGAATTGGCCCAGAGCATAGCTCTGCTAATAGTAAAAGGCGATTCAACCTCGCAAACATCAGCTAGTATGAAGGGTAGTATTTTACTCCCCGAAAATAGAGGCGAGCTCTGGCAATCGTCGTCGGGGACACCTCCCCTTTCCCTTGACGACCTCCCCGACGACGATGACAATGACACAACGAACGATGACAAAGACGATGACGACCGCGACGTGAGAAACCCCCCTTCCACCCCTTACCCGTGGCTGGTTCTGACCAGCATGGGCTCCTCCTCCCCCCCCTCCCCCTAGGTTAGAGTGGTACATTGTGACCTAACGGTTGACGCGTCCTTAATCCAAATAAACAAACTGACCCGCAGAATATTCTGTAATCCTAGCGGAACGTTCTGTAACCCCAGCAGAACGTTCTGTTTTCCCAGTAAAACATTTTTCTGACCAGCAGAACGTTCTGTAATCCCAGCAAAACTGTTTTCTTAAAGTAGCAAAATGCTTTGTAACTGTAGCAATATTCGCGTATTGTTTACCCTAATCGCATAAATTTTGTTTCCTTTTGCAAAAGTAGTTATTTCATAATACATTTATTTATTTGCACCGTGTGATATGATGAGAACGGAAATGTTCTTATCAGTTGCAAGGATTGTATTTCTTTGGTTTGATGTTCACTTTCCAGTGAATGTGAAAAGTAAAACAAGAATGTACCACATCAAGAAACTCGTTAACAAGAAGAGAGAAAAGAAAACATAAAAAAGATAACGTAAAAAGTCCCGTTAATGTTGTCACGCGGGTTTAATAATTCCCCCCAATGAAATAAGGATCCCGCTAGACCGAGTCAGCCTTGGCCTGAGTCCTGAGGGAAGATGTTATGATAAGGGAAGACTCGCTCTATTCACATGCGGTCGCTACTGCCACACAAACACATTTCATTTCTTATTTACATTTTGATTTTGCTTTTCTGTATTCATCACCACCATTTTTTTTTACTATTATAAACCTATAAAACAACATAATCGTCAAACACGTTTCATTAACTTACAATATCACAGGTGGCGCAATATGATCTAACTGGTTGAAGCCTCCTAGTTTCTAAACGTCGTCGTAGGATTGAAGAGACAGTTTGCCTCCAGCAAATAATAATACATATTGCGCCCCTTCCATCACTTACCCGTGACTGTTTCTGACCAGCATGGGCCCCTCCACCCCACCCCTCTGGGCCCGGGATAGAATTGGCCCAGAGCATGGCTCTGCTAATCGTAAAAGGCGATTCAAGAGAAAAAATCGCACCTCGCAAACATCAGCTATTAAGAAAGCGACGACAAGGAACTCCCCGAATCTAGAGGCGAGCTCTGGCAATCGTCGTCGGGGACCTTCCCCCCTTCCCTTGACGACCCCTCGACGACGACGACAATGACAACAAGGACAATGACACAGACGAAGACGACCACGACGTGGGGGAACCAACCACTGCCCTCCCCGTACCCTCCCTTTCCCCCTGTCCTTTGCCTGAGCCCAGCCTGATTTCGTCACAGACCACAGGACCCCCGACCCGACCCCGGCCATGATCCCGCCCCGGCCCCTTGCCCCCGGCCACCTACTCCCATGCCCTCCCCTTGCTTGTGGCTGCATGGTTCTGACCAGCAAGCCTGTCCACCCCGCGTCTCCCCCGTCGCCTCTTACGTTCCTCCCCCCTTTGGGAAAATATAAAGTTATAAACTAACTATAATAAACAACATAATCACAGAAGGCGCAATATGACCTAACGGTTGACGCGCCCTTAAACCTAATAAACATCAATCATCAACCCTCCTCCCCATATCCCCTGGCGGTTGACGCGTCCTTAATAATAATAATAAAAAAATAATAATAATAATAATAATAATAAAAAATAATAATAATAAATAATAATAATAAATAATAATAATAATAATAATAATAATAATAAAAAAAAAATAGGTAGGGCCTACTGTCGCCCCAGTCTGAGGTCGGTGAAGAATTTTGGCCAGAGCATGGCTTTGCTAATCGTAGAAGGCGAGGAAAGAGTAAAACCATCTCGCAAATATCAGCTAGCCGGAAACTAGAGGCGACGCGTCCCCCTTGCCCGTGACTGGTTCTGTCCCGCACGGTTGACGCGCTCAAGTTCATGACTTGGGTCCTTGGTCCTCGACTCTCGGACACCCCGCTGACCCATCGCAAGTGCCCGAGTGTGCCCGAGTGTGTCCGAGTGAGAACGTGGACGTCACGAGACATAAACGGAAGCAAAATACTGACCTAGTCTATAAATAGAACCGAATGAATTAACATACTTTCCTAGGGTAAAAATAGAACAGCAACTGTGTACACACTACACAGTTCTATAGTCTGCAACCCTGTAATGTAATGTAATTCCCCTTGCAATTATTAACACTGTTTGAGGTAGCGTAGCTGAATAGATGGAACATTAATTACATTACAACTAGTGTACTTTTAAAACTAAACTTCGAAGAATACAAGTTTTAAATTGTTCCTCTTGGGCAAAAGTTGGCACTATTTTGTATAATTTACTTATTCAACTCTGATGTAGTTCCAACTCAACAACGAGTGGAGGTAACTTTATGAAACTAGGTGCAGCCAAATGTTTCTTTGCTGGAAACTACGTTGAACGACTCGCTGCAATCTAGAGAACGCGACCACATTTCACCCTCGTACGAGCAACGTA
Source organism: Sweltsa coloradensis (assembly GCA_024449915.1). NCBI lineage: Eukaryota > Metazoa > Arthropoda > Insecta > Plecoptera > Chloroperlidae > Sweltsa > Sweltsa coloradensis. Next base: position 72,703 of record JAMZAV010000664.1, read on the forward strand.
TGCAAGAACTTATTGAATTCAATATACAGATGCCAAAGGTATTTATATTAAAACCAACACGGTGAAAATAAAACACGACCGGCAAATATTTCTCTCTGTATGCATTACGTGCAGTCTGCTCCCTGCGTCTAGCATGGCTGGGGCTAGGGCAGCCACGACGCCACGAACAACTACAGAAGACGTGCTCAACCTAACTGAACGTTTCAGGCTAAGCGACGCGTGGTCAGTTTTCTCTGCATAGTTACTCGCCTCCGCGAAACTCAATACATACTACATACATACCACATTGCCTTGTGGAGAATATTTTTTGTGTTCAGATAGCTTGAGCTCATTTCAAACCATAAAACACATGTATTCAAGTCATTATTTGGTCCAAGAAAAACTAAACTATAAGGCTTCTATCGTAAAGTTTTGCTGGATACCTGGACACGTGGGCATAGAGGGAAATGAATGAACACGCTGATCGGGATGCTAAGGAAGCTTCCTAGCGTCGCGACGTTGATTTCAATCTAGTCCCGGCCCCGGCCAGCAAATTCCAACTCGCAACCTTCTCGTGGTTTGGCCCGTGATAAGGGGAGTTTTTATCCCTAAAAAATTAGGGTGCGAGCTCTGGGTCTTCGTCTGGGAACTTTCCCCTTCCCTTTGACTACCTCCCCGACGGCGACGACAATGACAACACGGACGGATGATGACACAGACGGAGACGACCACGACGTGGAAGAACCCCTGCCCTCCCCATATGCTTGTGGCTGGTTCTGACCAGCACAAGCTTGTCCACACCTTGTCCCCCCGCGTCATCCCTTACGTCCCTCCCTTCGTCTCGATTAGCTAAGTTGCATAAATATGAGACGTTAAGCAATATCCAATCCAATCCACCCCCCCCCCCCCCACACACACACCGTCAAGTGGGCCTAAGTAGAATTGGCCCAGAGCATGGCTCAGCTATTCGTACAAGACGATTCTAGAGGAAAAGTCCACCTCGTTAACATCAGGGGAGAATATTACTCACCGAAACTAAAGGCGAGCTCTGGCAATCGTCGTCGGGGACACCTCCCCTTCCCTTGACGACCTCCCCGACGACAATGACACAACGAACGATGACAATAACGATGAAGACCGCGACGTGAGAAACCCCCCTTCCTCCCCTTACCCGTGGCTGGTTCTGACCAGCATGGGCTCCTCCTTCCCATATCCCCTAGGCTAGAGTGGTGCATTATGACCTTAACGGTTGACGCGTCCTTAATAGAAATAAACAAAACAAAAAAATCCCTTGACGACCTCCCCGCCCTAAGAACACGTACGTCTGGGCCTTGTAAGGGCCATATCTGGCTAGCCGGCGAAAACGTCCATGCCACATGCGGCTAGCCGTGTGTGGCTGGTATTCGTTTTTGGCAGTCATGCCACTATGGCCCATGCGTCCGGGCCTCGTTCGGGACGCATCCGGCTAGCCAGACGAAAACGTGCGTTTGGTATTCGTTTTTGGCAGTCATGCCACGTATGGCCCATGCGTCTGGGCCTCGTACGGGACGCATCTGGCCAGCCAGACGCACGGCTAGCCTTGTGGTTGCCAGATCCCAGCCAGACAAGTTTTATTTACTGATGAGAGCATAGCCATGTTGCCATATGTGGGTCTGACAGGAAGTTTAGGACTCATCATGGGGTAAATAATGATACGCATACATATTTATTCACAATTTTTTTTATAAATAACTGTCAATGATATATTTTATATTTTGTTTTTTTTCCTGCGATGGATGTGAGCGAGTGTATACTTACATGAAACATGGACAGTTTCTGGCACCATGCGTCGATATGAATCCACCTTCTTGCTGGGGGTGCGTACGTACTGCATGTGTTACCATTAGTATGAAGACCCAATTTTCTGGAAAGGGCTGAGTGGTTTAACCTTATAAGACTTCTGCGTGCGTTCTGCATGCATTACCATTAGTATGAAGACACGTTCTTTCTGGCAAGGACTGCATGAGTCCTTCTGTACGACTTCTGCTCCTGGCTTTGCGCGGTGTGCCTATATGAATCATCCTCTTGCTATAACGGTTCGTGCGTACTGCATGTATTACCACAAGTATGAAGACACGATCCTCCTGGCAAGGGCTGAGTGGTTTAACATTACCTTCAGTTCGACTTCTGCTCCAGGCTTTGCCTATATGAATCCATCTTCTTGCTATAGGGGCGAGTGCGTACTGTATTTTAACCTTGAGTATTTTTACACTTTCTGGCAACAGATGTGTAGTAGCTACACTACCATTTACCTTCAGGATGACTACCGCTTCTCGCTGGTGCGGTGCGCCTATATGAAGCCTGAGGGGTGTGTGTACTGCGTATATATTACCTTTCCATGGGACTCCAAAAACGTGTGCTACGTGCGTGTGCATTATACGTAGCATAAATACCTACACCACAGAGACCAGCATAGATCCAGCCTTCTCGAGAGAGCATTCGCAACTAACCAAAGAAAGGTAACAGACAAGTCATTCATTATTTTCAAATTCAAACTCGACGCTACCCCCACCCTCTTTCTGCCCTAACGGCTAAACAGGTTGTTTGTCAAGACGAGTCTGGCTGGCCGTGTGTGGAAATGACATGGCTAGCATCCGTCGTGCCACATACCTCTGAGCTTGGTTAAGACGCATCTGGGCCACGTGTGGCTAGCCAGTTGTTTGCCAAGTCATGGCTAGCCGCGTACGGCAAGGATTTGGCTGGTATTGGCGTGCCAGATGCAGCTGACTAGGGTTTAGACGCATCCGATCCACATATGGATAGCCAGTTTGTTTCCCAAGTCATGGCTAGACGCGTATGGCAAGGATCTGGCTGGCATCCGACGGCCAAGCAGTTTAAAATGTATGGCTAGCCTGGTATGGGCCAGACGATGCCCAGACGTGCTTTCCCGTACGTCAGGCAGCCAGATGAGGGCCATACGTGGCCCAGACGATCCCAAAATCCTGTGCTACTAGGGCGACGACGATGACAATGACAAGATGACGACGACAGCGGCTAGAGAAACCCCCTTTTCTCCCCTTACCCGTGGCTGGTTCTGACCAGCATCTGCATAAACCCCTCCTCCCAAGATATGCTAGAATAGTGCATTATGAACAAACGGTTGACGCACCCTTAATCTTAATAAACAAAAAAGCTTGCGCACGCAATTTGATCTCTCCGAATCATATGACGAATTTCTATCATATGATAACGGCGACAAACTTTTTAAATTTCTCATTCAAAGAAACTTATTTAACAAAATTTAATTTACATCAAACACATTTCATTAATTAATTAATTTACTTCATTGGAATAATTAATATTTTGCTGATACTATAATCATCGTCATTTCCTTTTCTTTTATAAACTTGTAAAACAATACTTATACCTAATCATCAAATACACCATAAACTCATTCCATTAACTTACCTTATCACCTAATCGGTTGAAGCGCCCTAGTTTCTCACGTAGTATGCATTCCTTTCGCCTTCGTGCAATTGATTGTCCGTAAAACCCCCATGTTTTAACATGGCTGGGGAGATACAAGACATTATAAATAACGCCTAGCATACGAGTAACGCGGGGAGGTTCGGCTCGATGTGACAAACTGATCGTACGTTGTATGTGCCACTCTACATCAGCCAACCCCGTCTGGGCCCCGGGGTAGAATTTGGCCTAGAGCATGGCTCTGCTAATCGTAAAAGGCGATTCAAGAGAAAAAGTCCACCTCGCAAACATCAGCTAGAAAGAGCGAAGTATCTTACTCCCCGAAACTAGAGGCGAGCTCTGGCAATCGTCGTCGGGGACCTTTCCCCCTTCCCTTGACGACCCCCCGGCGACGATGACAGTGACACAACGAACGATGACGAAGACGATGACGACCGCGACGTGAGAAACCCCCCTTCCTCCCCTTACCCATGGCTGGTTCTGACCAGCAAGGGCCCCTTCTCCCCACCCCCCCTTAAGCTAGAGTGGTGCATTATGACCTAACGGTTGACGCGTCCTTAATCCAATTAACTACATCAGCCAGGACAGGTGCATGTATGTACCTCAATGATTGCACCGTGTGTTTTATCTTATTGCAAGTTGCAACAACGACAGAGAAATCCCTCCTCGCGTTCCTTATCAAATAAAGTTCACTATTATTCTATTCTCAACGAGCATCTTGTACGTTCATGGAGAAACAACAAATAAACAAAACCAAGTTGACTTCGTACGAAGCCACTGCTCGGAGAATCGGTCTCGTTCTTTGAATAGAATCATATGATGTTCACTCACTGAAGAGTGCCATGTTCAGAATGTCCGTTTCTATCGATGGATTACCATTTTAAACCGAACTTTACAAAAAGAATGCAACCATGACTTCATCGTCCTTATCGACTACATTAGAATGTCAATTTCTTGGCCCCCCGTCTGGGCCCGGGGTAGAATTGGCCCAGAGCATGGCTCTGCTTATCGAAAAGGCGATTTTAGCGAAAAAGTCCACCTCACAAACATCAGCTAGTATGTAGGGTAGTATTTTACTCCCTAAAACTAGAGGCGAGCTCTGGCAATCGTAATCGGGAACCTTGCCCCCTTCCTTTGACGAACCCTCGACGACGATGACGACAATGACAACATGAACGATGACGAAGACAATGACGACCGCGACGTGAGAATTCTCTTTCCTCCCCCTTACCCGTGGCTGGTTCTGACCAGCATGGGCTCCTCCCTCCCCCCCCCCTAGGTAAGGTTAGAGTGGTGCATTATGACCTAACTGTTGACGCGTCCTTAATCCAAAAAAACAAAACAAAACAAAAAATCAACCTTCTTGGGCTGTGATTAAGTTAGATATTATCAAATCATCATCAACAGTCGTGATACGAACTGAAGTAACGCCCATGGTTGTTTCTTATTTAAAAAACATGCATAACCTCGCATTGCCCCGTCCGCCCCCCCCCCCCCGCCCCACCCCCGTCCGGGCCCGGGGTAGAATTGAATTGGCCCAGAGCATGGAAAAGGAGCGAAATGTCCATGTCGCAAACATTAGCTGGTACACGTTGGAGAGTATATTACTCCCAGAACCTTGAGGCGAGATCTGGCGGTCGTCGTCGGGGAGATCTCCCCTTCCCTTGACGACCCCCCGGCGACGATGACAATGACACAACGAACGATGACAAAGACGATGACGACCGCGACGTAAAAAACCCCCCTTCCTCCCCTTACCCGTGGCTGGTTCTGACCAGCATGGGCCCCTCCTCCCCCCCCCTTAGGTAAGGTTAGAGTGGTGCATTATGACCTAACGGTTGACGCGTCCTTAATCCTAATAAACAATCCAACCGGAATATAATTGGGCCAGAGCATGGCTCTGCTAATCGTACAAGGCGATTCAAGAGAAGTCCACAACGCAAACATCAGCTAGTATAAGAGAAGAGGGGAGTAAATTAATCACCGAAACGAGAGGCGAGCTTTGGCAATCGTCGTCGGGGACCTTGCCCCCTTCCCTTGACGACCTCCCCGACGACGATAACAATAACACAACGAACGATGACAAAGATAAAGACGACCGCGACGTGAGAAAATTCCCTTCCTCCCCTTACCCGTGGCTGGTTCTGACCAGCATGGGCTCCTCCTCCCCATAATAACCCCTAAGCTAGAGAAGTGCATTATGACCTAACGATTGACGCATCCTTAATCCAAATAAGCAAAAAAAAAAAAATCATCATAATTTAACGATTTAATTAGTCGGGAAACGCTCCCGAAGGTGTAATTGTTTTTATTTACTACAATTAAGAAACTAAAAAAGTCCGCCCCGACCGGGATCATCATATCATCATAATATTTTCTTCATAAATGTACACTTAGAAAACAATATAATCATTAACACAACATGAACTCATCTCATCAACTTTCAAATCACTGTCGGCGCAATATGACCTAACCAATTGCAGCGCCATAGTTTCTCACGTCGTCGTTGACTCATTTTGCTGCACTCCACTTTGTTCATCCCGTTAGTTGGTCACGTGATCCTACACTGACAAAAAATATTGTTAGCCTTACAAAAAAATATCATGTAAGTTTACTTAGAGTATGTATATATAAATTGTTTTGTAAAACCAACAAAATCAACATTTTTAGTAAGTGATAGTAATTATTTTTCTGTATTGTTTACTAGTTGGACATGGTTTCAGAATCTGCCACTAGATGTTCCTGGTGAACATTTATTTTTCATTTTGTCTACGGTTCGCGTTAGGTTCTCAGGGTACTGTGCGACTTCCACAGGTGAATTTTATAATAATATCCCCCATAGAGAAATAACATATTATCACCTTACCTTCCCACAAAGAAGGTAAGGTGATATGTTATTCCTCTGTGGGCGATATTATTCCAAAAAAAAACAAAAAACAAAACAAACAGTGAAGACTGTCAAAATTATTCTTATTTAGAGAAACCACTCCAAATATAATATGCAACAGACACGTGTGGCACAACTAAAAGAATCAACAATGAAATTAAATCTCTTTAGCTGAATTATTAGTGTTCTGCACTAGGTGTCAGCAATAGTAAGGGGATGCGCTATTAAAACACACGCATGCACACCCCCCACAAAGAAGGTAAGGCGATATTTTTCAGTACTCGGGATACTATACGACGGATGGAGGCTCTTACAGAGCTGAACCCATTACTTTGATATGATTTACCTCATGCATTAGACTTTGGCCATTTTTAACATTTGACTTTCATTACATTTCAACCAAGGATAATATTATACACTTCGCAATTTTTAATTATTTAATTAATTTTAAATGTTTATTTTTCCCTTGTGCAAATTACAAAGGTGGTTTTGGTCTTAATTTGCGGGAAACTTCATTGTATCTATTACAGGTGAATAGCAAGTAAGATTACAAATAATTTCTATGTAATTTCTATGTTGCAAGTTAACAGTTAGTAATATAACTAACAAATACTTTATATTATTACTTGTTATTTTCTATGTAAATTAACTAAGAAATACTAGGTATATCTAACTAGAATTTTTTTAGGCATTGGAGTTTCCTAGATTTTTTTTTAGTAATCTTACAGATATTTTTTGTCAGTGTAGGCTTGTGATTGGTTGCAGCCTACTCGCCCGCCTGTCTGACAGCGGGACTTAACTCTGGCGCAGCAAGAACCAGGATTTAATGCTAAGAATAACACGTTGAAATTTCTTCAAAGTGATGAATAAAAATATTCCTTGGTAAAACTAACCGATCCGTAAATAAATGAAACGTATTGAAAAGAAGCAGAAATATCGCAAGTCGAGCCAGTTAGTTTTCAAAAAAAACTTTACGTATATTGAATGAGTTCTCGAATTAAGCCGCACGGATCGTTAGCCGGCATTGAATCTCACATTCCCACCGCCGTCTGAGGTGTTATCTCCTGGGCAGAGAGGGCGGTGACGCGTTCACCTTAACCGGATTCTAGGGGGATCCCTCTGCGTACAGTCCCTGCAAGGAACACTACCTTGTGCCTCAGATGTGTATTCCACCGCCGTCTGAGGTGTTATCTCCTGGGAAGAGAGGGCGGTGACGCGTTCACCTTAAACCGGATTCTAGGGGGATCCCTCTGCGTACATCCCCGTCTGGGCCAGGTGTAGAATTGGCCCACAGCATGGCTCTGCTAATCGTAAAAGGCGATACAGAGAAAAAGTCCACCTCTCAAACATCAGCTTGTTTGAAGGGTAGTATATTATTTCCCGAATCTACTGGCGACCTCTGGTAATCGTCGTCGGGGACCTTGCCCCCTTCCTTTGACGACCCCTCGACGACTATGACGGCGATTTAACCATGAACGATGACAAAGACAATGACGACCGTGACATGAGGATCCCCTTTCCTCCTCTTACCCGTGGCTGGTTCTGACTAGCATGGGCCCCTCCTCCTCCCCCCCCCCTAGTTTAGAGTGGTGAATTATGACTTAACGGTTGACGCTCTTTAATCCAAATAAACTAAAACTCTAGTAATTTATTAAAAAAAAATAATTCACATAATAACTACATTAGAAAAAACAACTTTGGTTTTACTATAACTATCATCACCATCATTTTATTTTCTTATATATACACTTAGTAACAATATAATCATCAAACACACCATTGACTCATCTCATTAACTTTCAATATCACAGGCGGCGCAATATGACCTACGCGGTTGAAGCGCCCTAGTTTCTTACTTCGTCGTCGTCGGTCGGGTTTTTAACCTTTACCAACCCCAAAAACCCTAACAAAACAATATTCCCAATATTCCCAGGAAGGGGGACCTCGTTACTTATAATTATTAATACTTGATTCTTTGCAAATAGTGAGATAAAAGAATAAATTCTGATCGAATGAACATTTGTTATATAATTCTCGCAAGAGAAACTGTAATACAATTTTATCGGTTTTTGAAGGAGCGTTTGGTTATGCATGGTTTTTAAGTTCGTCACGTTTGCAGCGATAAAACTAGGGTTTCGACGAGGCAGAAATTTATTTCATTATTCGGCACGAGGTTGCCGAGAGGTTGGTTTCCCTTTCATGGTTTAGAATACTATTACAAATTTCGAGCTTCAAATTTTTCATACGGATTATTTACAACAATCCTTTAAGTTCCCGAAAAATATAAATATATATTATCTACAATGAAAAAATTTTAAAAAGAAAGGTTTTGCTTAAAGGTTAAAGCATCAGAATCTAAAAATTTGAGAATTTCATTTGTTGCTTAAAAAAAATAAAATAAAAAAACGTTTTAAGATTTCCCCCACTCAGTTAATAACGATTTTCATGGGGTTTTAAATAAGCGACAAGCCGCCCTGTAGGCCCCGACGAACGACGAGTGAGCGAAAACCCAACCAAAGATCAATTTTTTTAAATTTAATAGGAAATAAGCAATAGGGGTGGGGACAGTGGAACACCCGCAGATAACCCCTAATCAAAAAGGCCGTTTCAAAAACAACTCTGAATTTTTATTGCTTCTTTGCTGGGAGGGCCCCAAATTTTACCGTTTAAAAACCCTAAGAAAGAACTATGGACTTATGTCCAAATCAAAGTTAAAAACTTCTGACTTTGGCGGGAATCGAACCCGGGCCCTTTTGCATTGGAAGCAAAACGCTAACCAAAGGTCACACTGGTTGTCTTTTTCGTATTGAAAACCCGGGACCAAACTTAAAATGTAGGCCTTATACAACACAACGAAATGAACCACAAAATATAAAAGTTTCTAAATTTTTCCCCGTCTGGCCCGGGGGTAAAATTTGGGCCCCAACATGGCTCTGCTAATCTACGGGGCGATTCAAGAAAAAAGCCCACCCGAAAAACATCAGCCAAAATTTTATTATTTTTTTTTTTTTATTTTATTGGCACCAAACAACAGAGTTACCCCCACAAGTGCTATAGGCTTTTCAAAAAATTTAAAAACAATACTAAAGCAAAAAAAAATAAAAATGATTAAAAAAAATCAAACAAATCAATATGCTCGGGTGCAAAAAAGAACATTAAACTAAACAATGCAAAAAAAAAATAGACTACGACGATTAAAAATTTTAAAAACCTAAAAAAAACTTTTTTAAAAAATATTTTTTAAAACTTTAAAAATTTTAGGTGATTTATTCAAAAATCAGGAGGTACAACTAATTGTTTTTTTTAATATTTTGTAATAAAATAAGGGAAAGTTTTTAAATTCCCCGAAAAAAAGGGGCGAAGCTCTGGAAGTGGTGGGGGGACCTTGTCCCTTCCCTTGACGCCCCTCGACGACGATGACGTAATGACACCACAAACGAGACAAAGGGACAAGGGCGACCGCGAGTGAAACCCCCCTTTCCCCCTTTTACCCGTGGCGGGTTTCTGCCCAGCAGGGGCCCCTCCCCAACCCCTTAGTGGTGCTTATGACCTAACTTTTACGGGTCCTTATTCCAATGGGAAAAAAAAAACGGTTGAGAAAGAATAAGTTTAAAAAACGATAGCCATTATGTTGGTCGCCGGTTCTGGGTTCAAACCCCGGGATGAGGATTTAAAAATTAATATCAATCAATCATAATACTATTCAACATAGTTTTTCCTGTCACAGCCAGAATAGTAACCCTGCGAGCCGGGGAAAAAAATTTGGGGCCCAGACAGGCTCTCTAATCGAAAAGGGGGGGAAGGAGAAAAAAGGCCATCTGGCACACATCACAAGATGTTGGGGATATTTTGTTCCTGAAATTCAGGCGAGCTCTGGCAATCGTCGTGGGGACACCTCCCCTTCCCCTTTGAGTCTCCCCGTAAAGACCACCCCCCCCCACCACGAACATGAAAAAGACGAGACGATCGCGACGGAGAACCCCCCTTTCCCGTGGCTTTGACCCATGCTCCCCATTTTCCCTAGGCTAGAGGCGCATTATGACCTTAGGTTTGCGCGCCCTTAACCCCAAATTTAAACCCCCCGTAACAAAGTAATCCAGTCAAAAACGTGATACGAGCATCTGATGGTAAGGGGTTTAGGGGCCACTTGGCTATTTGGCCCGGACTAACTTCAGTTGCACCTGGGGCCCGTTTACGCTGCCGAGTTGCTCAGAGTGGAAAGAAATTACCCTACAATATATTTTATTGACGAAATTAAATTAAGTTTTTTTTCTCGATTTGGTTAATGGGGAAACACCCCCGGGGGTAATTTTTTATTTACTAAATTTTTACAATTACAATTTTTTTACAATAAAAAAATTAAAGTTAAGCTTTGTATGTTTAAGTTTTGTTTTTCCCTTGGTAGCTAAACTATTTGTTGATGCACAAATTTTTTTTGGGGGGTTAATAAAGATAACATAATTCACATTCAAATTTGCTCTTTTGTTGACATGTTGTTTACCTGTTACTTTTTATTTATTTTAAAAGGTTTCTTTACTTTTTGTTCATATTAGATTTTCTCAATGTATTTTAGGTGTATTACTATCACACCATCTCATTTTATTTTGTAAAATCCCCACTTAGAAAACAACAAATCATCAAAAACATCTCCCCTCTGGGCCGGGAGAATTGGCCCAGAGCATGGCCTTTTGCAAATCGTAAAAAGGCGTTTCAAGAAAAAATCCCCCCGAAAACATCAGCTAGTAAGAGCGGAGTTCTTCCCCCCAAAACTAAGGCGAGCTCTGGCAATCGTCGTCGGGGATTTTCCCCCTTCCTTAGAACCCCCGGCAACGATGACAATGACACAACAAACATGACAAAGACAATGACGCCCCCGCAACTGAAAAACCCCCCCCTCCCCCCCTTACCCGGGGCGGGTTTCGACCAGCAGGGGCCCATCCTCCCCCCCCCCTTTTGTAGAGTGGTGCATTAGACCAACGGATGACGCGTCCCTTAATCCAAATAACCAAAAAAAAAAAATCAAACACCCCATTAACCCACACATAAATTTTCTTTATCACGGGTGGCGCAAAGACCAAAACCGGTTAAAACGCCCAGTTTCCACGTCTTTGAAAAGTAGTACAAAGGTCACAAAAACAAAAAAATTGTTTTCATGTAGGATATCAAAATTGTTAATACTGTGTCCCTCAAATTGGGATTTTAAATCATTAAAAACCTAACGCGTGAATTTTGTTGCCGCAACCCCAGCGCACCTTCTTTAAATATTTTTGTAATTTTTGGTGGTTTTATTGATAGTTTTTCAAAAAAGCTTGGTGCGCACTGCAACCAAAGGACAAAACAATTTTAAGTGACAGGGTTTTGCCCCCTCCGGGGGCCCGGGTAGAAAGGCCAGAGCAGGCCTGCTAATTATGTACAAGGCGATTCAAGAGAAAAGCCCCCCTCGAAAACATCGCTAGTTAGAGGAAGGGAATTTTATAACACCCCCAAACTAAGGCGAGCTCGGAACGTGGTGGGACACCTTTTTTTCCCCCGACGACCCCCCCGACGACGATGATAAGACACAAAGAACTTGGGGAAAGCGATGACGACCCGACGTGAGAACCCCCATTTTTTCCCCCCCCTACCTGTGTTGTTCTGACCAGTGGGGTCCTCCTCAAATTCCCCTAGGCTAGAGTGACCATTTTGAACTAACGGTTGCACGCCCCCTTTTCCAAAAACGTTAAAAAATAAAATTGGTTTTCCAAATCGGTTTTGCGCCCCGAAACCAATAAACTTTTTTAAATTTTCCCTTTTCCCGGGACAGGAGCTGAGGGGCCGCTATACCGGGAGTGCGAGTTTTTACGCCACCCCCCCCCCCCCCACCCGGGCGGGAAACCCGTTAAGAGGGGCCCACAAAACCACTAGAGGCTCAGTTTCACCGGGGGAAGTTGTACCAAGGAAGGAACAGAGAAGTCAGGAGAGGCGCCTCAAACGACTGAAGGTGATGTCGTGCTGTTCTGTAGCATCTTTTCCTGCAGCTCTTACGCTAGGGTTCCCCGGCACAAGCCATACGGGCACAACACAATTAAAAACAAACCCTTTTTTAGTTTTTGTAAGGAAGCCCCGGGGTATAGGGACCCACCGGACCCTTACCTCAAAAGGTGAGGAATTTAGAAATCGCAGCGCGAAAGAGCACTCAAACCCAAAATAGCCTGAACGTGCCCGGTAAGAATGTTAGTTTACTGCTGATTGCGAGATCAATCACAGTCTTTCTCGAACGCATCAATAATACCGTCCCTTGATTGGGTACGCATTAGTTTTTGTATTAATGTTTTCAAGTCTAATGAATATAACAAGGTCGTCAAAAATCATTTTATTATTATTAAAATGTAATTTGCACATGCACGTTTTTTTTAGAAAAACTTTTTAAGAGAGTATTTCGACATAGCGATTGTCTTTTCAAAATTTAGATTGAACAAGAAACATTTTAAAAATACAAATAAAAATAAAAAATAACAAAAAAAACCAGAAACATGATGCCAAAAAATTTTGATTGCATAAAAATAAAAATTGGGAAAATCAAAATTTTGTAAATTTAAAAGTAAAACATGACAAAGACATGACGACCGCGAAGGAAAACCCCCTTCCCCCCTTACCCGTGGGTGGTTCTGACCAGCATGGCCCCTCCTCCCCACCCCCCTTAGGCCAGAGTGGTGCCTTATGACCTAAGGGGAGCTCCTTAATCCAAATAAACAAAAAACACTTCTTACAAATCACAGGGGCGCAATGTGACCTAACCGGTTTAAGCGCCCTAGTTTTTTCAGTCTTATAAAAAGCAGTTTGGGCACAATATGTGTTATAAATTGTGTTCTAAAGAAAGGTAAAAACAAGATAAAGTTGCGAAAGGAGTAACCTTTTTGTTGTTTTTTAAAAGGGGGTAAATAGCTTTTTTGGGCAGAGGGGAAATAGTTACGAAAATGATGCTCGCAAGTTTTTCAAAGTAGAAAACACACAAAAAAATTTTAGCTGACTTCTGTTGGGTTTTTAAGAATTTAAAAATACAAATAGAGCTAATTTCTGATAAAATCCCCTGTTTTTTGTCCAAATTTGTGGGAATGCTTATTTTAAGGAAAAAACCTGTAAATTTGTGTTATTTTATCATAGCCCTCCAGCAGGGGCCCGGGGCGTTTTATGATTAAAAGTCCACCTCCAAACATCAGCTATAAAAAGGGGAGTAAAATTAAAAGCTCCCCCAATCAGAGGCAGCTCGGCAAATCGTCGTCAGGGGCCTTGCCCCCCCTTGACGACCCCCTTTACCGATGACGACAATACACCTCGAAAGAGACAAAGACATGACGACTGGACTTTAGAACCCCCCCTTTTCCCCTTAACCCCTTGGGTGGTTCTGACCAGGTTTATATTTTTGTCATATTCCCTAGGCAGAGTGGGCATATGCTTTCACGGTTGACGGCCCTTAAACCCAAAAAAACCGACCCAATTAAAACACCAACACCCTACCTCATTTTATTAACTAACAATATCACAGGGGGCGCAATATGTTCAACCGGTTGAAGCCCCTAGTTTTACGTCGTCGGCAAAGAAACAATTTTCTATGGATTCGTGTAAAAATCATCAAGGCGGGTTACAACGTAATACGTTGGTTAAAATATAATCATTCTACTTTAATTCATTTATTTTCTCTCATTTTAGGATTTTAGAATGTTTAGAATTTGATTTAATTAATTTTCAGTTCATAGCTGCTGTGCTGATGCGTTTTATTTCAAGACATACATAATATTCAAATTACATCAATGCATTATGTATAAAATGTAACAAAACATATCCAACCAGCTGTTGTATGTGATATTCAGATGGTTTATGAATACGATTAATCTTTATTAAATGTGAAATATAAAATTGTATCATGCACTGTTGTGGTTTTTATGATTATTATGTTTAAAGGGGGATTTTTCAAAAACAATCCGCTCGCCATGATGGGTTTAAAGTGAAACATCAATAAAGTTGACTAACACCGAAAAAAAAACGCGGGAACATGCGCTCAGTAGGTAACCTAACACGGGCCTGGCATTCTGTGCGTCGTCATCGTGTTCGATCCTTGGCTACGCGCGTCTGTCTCCGAAGCGTAAAGCGTCTGTCTCAGCCAATTAGTGCGTCCCTCTTTAAAATACCCAGGCCCCCCGGGCTTAATTTGGGCACGTTAAGCCCCTTTCCGCTGCTGCCCGGCAGATAAAACATCTAATGAACACGCGTAGCTATGACTGAATCGTTTTCAATGGTTTAAGGAATATTGCTTCGTATACAACGGCAAGCATAGGGTAGTGTTCACGCACTCTTTGAACAAAGCTCTCATTCTGGGTCCGGGGTAGAATTGGCCCAGCGAGCATGGCTCTGCTAATCGTACAAGGCGATTCAAGAGAAAAAGTCCACCTCGCAAAAACAGCATATGAAGGGTAGTAATTATCCCCCAATTAGAGACGAGTTGGCAATCGCGTCGGGGGCCTTGCCCCCTTTCCTTAAAGACCCTCGACGGCGATGACGACAATGTCACCACGAACGATGACAAAGACCATGACGACCGCGACGTGAGAAACCCCCTTTCCTCCCCTTACCCGTGGCTGGTTCTGACCAGCATGGGCCCCTCACCCCCCATACCCTAGGTTAGAGTGGTGCATTATGACAACGGTTGACGCGTCCTTTATCGAAAAAAAATTGTGATTTACAATCCCCACCTAGATGTCGTGACTACCTAATATCACAGCGTTGCTGACAGGACCATTTGTCAGATGAAGACACTGCCAGTGCTGTCCAGAGCACTCACCTCGCCACGCTACATATACACCGTGTGCGCTCTCAATACGTGTGTGTGTTTATTAATATTGTAACAACAAACATGTCTGGCAAGTTTTAGTGCAAGTTCTTACTAGTGCACCACTATAAGCTGCTCGATTCAAGAGGAGAGGTCCACCTAACAAACATCAGCTAGTTAGAGCGGAGTATACTACTCCCCGAAACTAGAGGCGAGCTCTGGCAATCGTCGTTGGGGACACCTACCCCTTCCCTTCCCTTGACGATCTCCCCGACGACGATGAAAATGACACAACGAACGATGAGAAAGACGATGACGACCGCGACGTGAGAAACCCCCCTTCCTCCCCTTATACCCGTGTCTGGTTCTGACCAGCAATGGCCCCTCCTTTCTCCATATCTCCTAGGCTAGAGTGGTACATTATGACCTAACGGTTGACGCGCCCTTAATCCAAATAAACCAAAAATCTCTGGGGGCAAACTAACGAGTGTCTTTATTAATATTATAACAACAAACCTGTCTCCCAAGTTTTAGCATAAGTTCTAACGAGAGCACCACTTCAAGCTGCTCTACTGCCCGCTGGCTGTTACTGCTCACTGCCCGACACGTCGCAATGTTTGTCAGCCAGTCCGGCCAACCAATTATATGTGATATTATCTCTGCTCACAGCATCTTCCTCGGGTTATATCTAACATACATTACAGTCCACTACCCTCTCGCTCTACTAACCAGTGCAGTTTCTGGGAAATTCTTGCCCAACTCTTGGTCGCAATCTCGCCTACGCGCCAAGAGGTAGATAAGCTTACATTCTGTTGTGGCTTCTCTACAAAGACACTATTGGTAAATTATTATGTCGAAACAGAGGCACAATAATTAAACAATTCTTAAGTTTTTCCGAATTCGTCTTACAGAATCTACGCTTCTGACTCTGCACTAGTAGTGCGTTTTACGGAAAATATGGGTTACAAGGGGAAGAATTGGCCAAGAGCTAATCGTCGTAAAAGCCGAGGAAGGAGACAAAGTCCATCTCCAAACATCAGCTGGTAAGTAGGGGACTATTTCTCCCTAAAACTCGAGGCGAACTCTGGCGGTCGTCGTCGGGGACCTTGCCCCCATACTTTGACGAGATAAAGACGACCATGACAACACGAACGATGGCAAAGACGATGACGACAACAAAGTAACAACCCCCCCCCCCCGTTTTTTCCCTGGGTGGTTCAGGGGACTTTCCTTCTTACGTCCCCTGGGCTAGAGTGGCGCATAATGACACATGTCCCTACCTGCGTGTTGCACCTGCGTGTGGAATCTCAGCGCCGTGGTCTGCAACAAGATTCCGCTGCTCAGCTGGAAGCCGTGGTTGATGATCTGGACCAGCACAGCCACCCCCACCAGGAGCCACCCCCACCCACCCTCGGGGTAGTAGTGACGACACAGAGTCTCCTTCTTCTTCTCAACGCACGTACGGGGGTCGCCGCCCACCTGCAACAACACCAAACACCCCGTCTGGGCCCGGGGTAGAATTGGCCCAGAGCATGGCTCTGCTAATCGTAAAAGGCGATTCAAGAGAAAAGTCCACCTCGCAAACATCAGCTAGAAAGAGCGGAGTATCTTACTCCCCGAAACTAGAGGCGAGCTCTGGCAATCGTCGTCGGGGACCTTGCCCCCTTCCCTTGACGACCCCCCAGCGACGATGACAATGACACAACGAACGATGACAAAGACGATGACGACCGCGACGTGAGAAACCCCCCTTCCTCCCCTTACCCATGGCTGGTTCTGACCAGCATGGGCCCCTCCTCCCCCACCCCCCTTAGACTAGAGTGGTGCATTATGACCTAACGGTTGACGCGTCCTTAATCCAAATAAACCAAAACAGGGTTAGCACAGCCACCCCCACCAGGAGCCACCCCCACCCACCCTCGGGGTAGTAGTGACGACACAGAGTCTCCTTCTTCTTCTCAACGCACGTACGGGGGTCGCCGCCCACCTGCAACAACACCAAACACAGGGTTAGGACAAAATCACAGAAATTAATTTCTTAAAAGACCAAAACCAAAATGATGCCTTGCGCACGCAATTGATCTCTCCCACCCAATCATATGAATTCCCGTCTGGGCCCGGGGTAGAATTGGCCCAAAGCATAGCTCTGCTAATCGTAAAAGGCGATTCAAGAGAAAAAGACCACCTCGCAAACATCAGCTAGTAAGCGGGGAGTATATTCCCCGAACCTAGAGGCGAGCTCTGGCCATCGTCGTCGGGGCCCTTGCCCCCTTTCCTTGACGAACCCCCCGGCGACGATGACAATGACACACGAACGTGACAAAGCATGACGACCGCGACGTGAGAACCCCCTTCCTCCCCTTACCCGCGTGGCTGGTTCTGACCAGCATGGGCCCCTCGTCCCCGTATCCCCTAGGCTAGAGATGTGCATTATGACCTAACGGATGACGCGCCTTTAATCCAAATAAACCACAAAAAAAATCCCTTGCTATAACTATCATGTTTGTCGTTTTCTTTTCTTCTATTAACTCAGAATACAATAATACATTCATCAACCATAAAATAAACTTATTTCATTTACATACTTAATATTTACATACATAATATCACAGGTGGCGTAATATGACCTAACCGGTCGAAGCGCCCTTGTTTTTTCACGTCGTCGTCGTTGGTTAAAACAGTTAACAAAATATAGCATTTATTAAAATTGGACTGTATTTAATTTGTTTAAACCCAATTTTATCTATGAAGGACATAAAGATTGGTATATGACTTATTTTGTAAATGTATTGAATTATCTTGTATGTATTTTGTAACTTTATTCTTGCAAGGCAAATTTTAAAATTGGAATTGTATTATTTCTATTGAAATTGCATTTATAAAATAGCTTTGAGCTAAATAAAGAATGAATTGAATTAAATTGAACTAGTATGATATTTACACGCAACCCGGCACCTCCACCAAAACTGAACTTCATGACTAAAGTAAATGTGACACAGACTACACAGACTAATAAGTACAGGTATGACGTAACCACCCGTGTTTGCTCAAGTGTGAAGCGCGAGGCTCTGACTCCGGAGGGCTGAGGTTCGAATCCTGCACCGGCAATCCTGACTGAAAGTTTGTACCGCGGTTTTCTTCAGTCGTGTTGGCGAATGCAAGAGATTGAGTTCTCATTAACAGCCCTAGGACATTCCATTTACAAATATCCAATTCTAATGTAAGTTAAGATAAAAATGTTAAGGATGTTTGGAAGATGTAGATATAGAATAACTTTAAGAATAACTTAAACTTAAGAATAACTAAATGTAAAAGTTTCGATATCGTAATTATTTGTTAATTTAAAAAAAACGTTATTTTAAGATAAAAATGTTAGGAAGACTACCTGCCACCATGTTTACTTCATATTTGCAAGGTATGAAATAAATAAATTAAAAATGAAAATTTTTAGTTAGACCTGAAGATGAGCTTGCGTTGCACCCTGCGGGACAGGTTTCCCACGTGATTTTTTTAGAAATTTATAAAATTAACCATGTTTATCTTAAATCTTCAATATAAACATCTTTTTTGCACAAACAACTAGTTATTAATGATCTATTTGCATAAATTATAAATTATCGATTGAATATGTGAAATAGATGACGATTACTTTGATTGATTGGATGAGCGTAGCGAGCGTAGCGAGTGAAGCGAAGATTCCATTTCACTACACTGGAGAAAAAAATCCGGAATGTTTTTTTTTTTTTTTCTTTTTTTTTTTTGTATTTTTGTCTGTTTGTCCACACGATTCCGGCTAAACCGATAATCCGATTGCAATGAAATTTTATGGAGGCCTTCGAAATCTCTGAACTTAGAACTGCCACGTTTTTGAGCGCAATCGGAAAATTTTTTCTCATGAAAATCGCAATTTTACGATTTTTTTCAATTTTTAAAAAATTTCTTCGACTTATAACACCTACATGCTTTATCCGATTTTAATGATTTTTGCACAGAACCTTTATTTTATGAATTTAGATATTTTTGTGAAATTTGAGCGCAATTGAAAAAATATTTATCATAAAAATCGAAATTTTACAGGTTTTTTCTTTTTTTAAACAACTCTTTGACTTATAACACCTACATGCTTTATCCGATCGTAATCATTTTTTCGCAGAACCTTTATTTTATGAATTTATATATTAGTGTAAAATTTGAGCGCAATCGAGAAATTATTTCTTATGAAAATCGCAATTTTACGATTTTTTTAACAATTACGATTAATAAAAAAAAAAAAAAAAAAAAGTTAATTTTTAATTTAATTTAATTTAATTAAAAAAAAATTTCAACTAAGTAATGATTTTGCCACAGAACAACAGAAAATTCGCATAACACATGGCAGCTCAATGCACCAATTACGCTCATCCAACAACGCGGCGGGACTTAAGCGTTTTCCTAGTTAATACCATTCTTGGTGGTATACGGTACCTACATCAGATATAAACTTGCTCAGTAGGTGTACTGTATATGAAGGAATGGTCGAGGGGGGAGGTACAAGCTGATTTAAATTTACACTTGGATAAACCTAACATTAATTTATGATGGAAACTAATTAATGATAAGTCTTTTTAATCTTTGAAATCAAACAAATTAAATCTTTCCTACATTATTGAAGTATTACATTATTCACAACGTGAATCTCCGGCGAAGAATTCGCAGTAGTTTCACATAACTCTAAACAACGGTTAAGTATTACCGAAGTTTAGTGGTATTGAAAAGTTCCAGCTGCAGAGAAAAGTCATTCGCAGCATTAGCGGTGATCATTTAGTCACGTGGTCTAGCTGCTCTGACGCCGGGAGAGCCGAGCTCGGCAATATATTGGCTCAACATCTGCATTTATTCATGGGGACGTCTAGACACGAGATTCTCTGCGCGGATAGTTTTATCACAACATCGTGTGCAACGTGTAGCTGTTGTTTCAACACATGTTGTGTTATATGGTGCAAGAAGAGCAAGTGCGATGATGGGGTGTGAATACGGTAATAATTTGACCACTAAAATAATAAATTGGATATTGATTTAAAGTTGGAAAACACTCAACACCAATTAATTTACAAATAAACATTGTTATCAGCGTCGCGACGTTGATTTCAATCTAGTTCCCCGTTCCAGATGTCAAGAGTGAATTCAAGCAAAGATTGTTGGATTTGCGACAAGCATCGTGGGATGTGTTGCAAAATAACAAATTGCGTAGTATGATGCCCACATTGACTAACAAAATCGTCCACCTACGTCTCGACTCTCACGTAGAGAAGAGGTGGTATTGTCTAGACTTCGTATACTCCACACACGCCTAACACACGGATATCTCTTAACCTGAGAAAAGGTTATTCCCATATGTGACACATGTGATGTACCTTTAACCGCATCATATGCTAGCAGAATGTACCAAATATGATGCCTTGCGCACACAATTTGATCATTCCCAATCATATAAAGAACTTCTATCATATGATAACGGCGACAAACTTTCTAAATTTCTCATCCATAGTAATCTATTTAGCAAAATTTAATTCACACACATTTCTTTCTTTTCTTTATTTTCATTCACATATATAACATTTATTTTGCTATTACTTTCATCATCATCAATTTATTTTGTTATTTATACTCTTAGAAAACAATCTAATCATCAAACATACCTGCATTAACTCTTCTCATTTACTTAAATTCACAGGCGGCAATATGACCTAACCGGTTGAAGCGCCCTAATTTCTCACGTCATCTTCGTCTGGTCCATAAAATGACAGAAACATGTTTCTTCGAATCTGACCACACCGGTAGATCTGTATTATTATATTATGCGTGAATGTATAACGTTCTACGACAATTCAATTCATGACCACAGAAACGATAAGAAATTATTGTCTCGCAAAGCAACAAGTGTTTTATTTCGATTATTAAATGAAATCTCTTGTCAAGATCTCGTGTCTATATAACATGCGTACGTTTGCAAGTGTAATCGGAAGAAGGAATACAAGAATTTTAGTGGTGGCTGTACACGACCCTGTGTTGCGGAAGAATCAGAGCTCAGACTCCATGAATTTAGAAACGGATTTAAAGGAGGAATATGAAATTTTCGTCAAAACATCCATGAACGTTTGGTAAACATAATAAGGCTGAGAAATGCTGGCCATGTTTCGTGGTGGAGAGTGCAAACTCGTATATCATATATTCTAATCCCGCGCGGCTAGAGAGAGTCAGGCGCACCCACATATGCGCCGTGCATCGTTCATCTCAGACCCCTAACCGCGGGTGAGGCAATAAGATGCGGGCAATACATCATGCGAGCCGTCTGCATCATCAGAAACATTATTATATAGACTAGAGAGTTACCGACAATGTTGGCTCGAACGTAAAGCGCGCGACTCTTGTTCGTGAGGTCCCGGGTTCGAATCCCGCGCGGCTAGAGTCAGGCCTACCCACATATGCGCCGTGCATCGTTCATCTCAGACCCCTAACCGCGGGTGAGGCAATAACATGCGGGCAATACATCATGCGAGCCGTCTGCATCATCAGAAACATTATTATATAGACTAGAGAGTTACCGACAATGTTGGCTCGAACGTAAAGCGCGCGACTCTTGTTCGTGAGGTACCGGGTTTGAATCCCGCGCGGCTAGAGTCAGGCCTACCCACATATGCGCCGTGCATCGTTCATCTCAGACCCCTAACCGCGGGTGAGGCAATAAGATGCGGGCAATATATCATGCGAGCCGTCTGCATCATCAGAAACATTATTATATAGACTATAGAGAACTGCCGACAATGTTGGCTCGAACGTAAAGCGCGCGACTCTTGTTCGTGAGGTCCCGGGTTCGAATCCCGCGCGGCTAGAGTCAGGCCTACCCACATATGCGCCGTGCATCGTTCATCTCAGACCCCTAACCGCGGGTGAGGCAATAACATGCGGGCAATACATCATGCGAGCCGTCTGCATCATCAGAAACATTATTATATAGACTATAGAGAACTACCGACAATGTTGGCTCGAACGTAAAGCGCGCGACTCTTGTTCGTGAGGTCCCGGGTTCGAATCCCGCGCGGCTAGAGAGAGTCAGGCCTACCCACATATGCGCCGTGCATCGTTCATCTCAGACCCCTAACCGCGGGTGAGGCAATAAGATGCGGGCAATACATCATGCGAGCCGTCTGCATCATCAGAAACATTATTATATAGACTAGAGAGTTACCGACAGTGTTGGCTCGAACGTAAAGCGCGCAACTCTGATTCGTGAGGTACCGGGTTTGAATCCCGTAGAGAACGGGAATCCTGATTGAAGTTTTTCCCCGTCTGGGCCCTGGGAAGAATTGGCCCAGAGCATGGCTCTGCTTCGCCACATAACGCCACATAACGCCACATAACGCCACATAACGCCACAATCTTCACATAACGACCTAACCACAAACCGCCACATAACGTAACATAACGACATTACCAAACGCACATAACGCACATAACGACATAACGACCACATAACGCCACATAACGACACACATTACGACAAAACCACATAATGCCACATAACGCAACATAACGCTACATAACGATATAACCACATTACGCTACATTACGCCACATAACGCCATAACCACATAACGCCACATAACGCCACATAACGCCACATAACGCCACATAACGCCATAACGACATAACGCCACATAACGCCACATAACCACATAACGACATAACCAGATAACGCCAGATAACGCCACATAACGCCATAACCACATAACGCCACATAACCACATAACGCCACATAACGACATAACCACATAACGCCAACATAACGCCACATAACGACATACCACATAACGCCACATAACGCCACATAACGCCACATAACGACATAACCACATAACGCCACATAACCACATAACGACACATAACGATTTAACCACATATCGCCACATAAACGCCACATAACGCCACATAACGACATAACCACATTACGCCACATAACGCCACATAACGACACATAACGACATAACCACATAACGTCACATAACGACATAACCACATAACGCCACATAACGCCACATAAGGCCACATAACGCCACATTACGCCACATAACGACATAACCACAAACGCCACATAACGACACATAACGCCACATAACGACATAACCAACGTAACGCCACATAACGCCACAAACCACATAACGCCACATAACGCCACATAACGACATAACCACATAACCCACATAACGCCACATAACGACACATAACGACAAAACCACATAACGCCACATAACCAGTGTTGTGCCGTTATCTAGATAATGTTATCTAGATAATCATCTAGATAACATTGTGTTATCTATTATCTTATCTAGATAACAAGATTTCAAAGTATCTATTATCTTATCTCAGATAATATTTCTGGTTATCTATTATCTGAATCTTCACATTAGATAACAGATACAAAAAATCAGAATCACTATCAATAAATCCTAACACGTCGTCTAAAGTAGAAATTTGTTTTTTTATCATGATTTTCAATGGGAAGATTTAGATTGGCCAAAACCTAGATCGCAATTCAATCTGTTAGCTTTTTCACATGTGGTTTTTGTAAGCAAAGAATGACCATTGTTTTCAATTGGGACTTAATGAATACTAGGCCGCTTCGCGAACGCTTTTTTTAGTCGCATTGATAGATGAGCGTTTTGTAAGTTTTTAGTATGCGTGGGATAACAATAGAATGCAAAATATATCGAGGCCATAAGACTTGCTTCTGTAAGCATTGTAGGCCTAGGTGATTATTGTCAAGTTTCTATAGTTATACATTTGATATTACTTGTTAATTTTACACCTATAAAAGGCTTTTATTAAAACCTTTATTTGTATTAATTTTGTCAAATTTTTCAACTTTTTCTTTCAAAAGGCAGTACATCACTATTATCTTAAAGGTACATGTAAAATATGAACGTTGTAGCCCCATCCGTTTGGTCAGAATCGTCCCAAACATCACGAAAATATCGTATTAAAAATCTGGGAAAAATCGTTAAAGTACAATTTCTATGTGAAATGTTTCTTTAAATGTCCCTAACATCATAAAATATATATAATTGTAAGGATTTCAAATGTTCCCATAAAGTTTTATCTAGATCGGAGTAGCTGTTTTGCCCGGTCGCGAGCCAAATATCACGAAAATATTGCATTAAAAATCGAAAAAATTCGTAAAAGAACAATTCATGAGAAATATTTCTTCGATTGTACCCAAAAACGTGGCAAGCCTTAGTTCAGAGATTTCAAAGGTTCCCTCCAATTTTCATCAAGATCGCATATATGCCGTTTGCCCGGTAGAGAGCGAACAAACAGACAGAAAAACAAACAAAAAAACACTCGAGCTAATTTTTTGGGGGGTCAGTGAAATTATTGGTCTTCTGCTTTGCTTATCCAAAAAGTTTGTCTTCCCCTTTGCAATGTCTTCGTTTAACTTGACCAGGGAAAAGGTTATTTTTTATTTGAACTTTTAAAATAACTTAATACGAACGTAAGCTTAGATTGTATTATTTTAGATTAACTTGAACTTTTCAAAATTTCGCCTACAAGCTTACAAACATGAACTTTCTGAAAGTTCAATATCGTTAATATTTGAATAGCAAACTAAGCTTTAAAAAGGCCCATTTAAAAAAATAATATCTCAAACATTTCAGTCAAAATATCCTTCCCTGTTCCCATTGATTAAAGAAAGCATGACCTAGACTAGAACCCTGAAACGTATTACGGAAAATTGAATTGGGTCTTTAAGCCGATTTTTTTGTTGTAAAAGTATCTATTATCTATTATCTAGATACATTGCCATTATATGTATCTTTATCTAGATACAATTCATGTCCATTATCTATTATCTGTATCTAGATACTTTTTTATGAAAAGTATCTTATCTTTATCTAGATAATATTTTTGGTTATCTGGCACAACACTGCACATAACGCCACATAACGACATAACCACGTAACGCCACATAACGCCACATAACGACATAACCACAATACGCCACATAACGCCACATAACGCACAAACGCCACATAACGCCACATAACGACATAACCACATAACGCCACATAACGCCACCCACATAACCACATAATGCCACATAACGCCACTTAACGACATAACCACATAACGCCACAAAAACGCCACATAACGCCAATAACGCATAACCCCATTACGCCACATAACGCCACATAACGACACATAACGACACATAACCACATAACGCCACATAACGACATAACCACATAACGCCACATTACGCCACATAACCACATAACCACATAACGCCACATAACGCCACATAACGCCACATAACGACATAACCCCATAACGCCACATAACGACACATAACGACAAAACCACAATACGCCACATTACGACACATAACGACACAAAACGCCACATAACGCCACATAACGACATAACGAACATAACGACATTACCACATTACGCCACATTACACAACGCACATAACGAATAACTGATACGCATATAACCACATAAGGCCATAACACATAAGCACATAACGCACATAACGCCAATAACTTCACTAACGACATAACCAGATAACGCCGATAACCCACATTACGCAACACTACGCACAAAGCACATACGCCACAAACTTCAATAACGACATAACACATAACGCCACATAACGACATAACCACATAACGCCACATAACGCAACATAACGCCACATAAGGACATAACCACATAACGCCACATAACGCCACATAACGCCACATAACGCCACATAACGACACATAACGACATAACCACATAACGCCACATAACGCCACATAACGACATAACCACATAACGCCACATAACGCCACATGAAGCCACATAACGCCACATTACGCCACATAACGATATAACCACATAACGCCACTCTGCTACATTCTCTGCACTCCTGAGTGCCTGATACAAGCTGCTCAAGCTACGTAGTCTCCCGCCTGGGGCCCAGGGTAGAATTGGCCCAGAGCATGGCTCTGCTTATCGTAAAAGGCGATTCAAGAGATAAAGTCCACCTCGCAAACATCAGCTAGTATGAAGGGAAGTATTTTACTCCCCCGAAAATAGAGGCGAGCTCTGAAAATCGTCGTTGGGGACCTTGCCCCCTTCCCTCGAAGACCCCTCGACGACGATGACGACAATGACACCACGAACGATGACGAAAACAATGACGACCGCGACTTGAGAACCACCCCCACCCCCCTTTCCTCCCATAACCCGTGGCTGGTTCTGACCAGCATGGGCCCCTCCTCCATCCCCATAGGTTAGAGTGGTGCTTTATGACCTAACGGTTGACGCGTCCTTAATCCAAATAAACAAAAAAAAACTTTAACCGTAGACATCATATGTCAGCAGAATGTACCAAATATGAAACCTTGCGCGCGTAATTTGATCTCTCCCAATCATATGAAGAACTTGAACTTCTATCATATGATAACGGAGAAAAACATTCTAAATTTCTCATTCAAAGTAATCTATTGAACACACTTTAATTCACATCATACACATTCTTTTATTTATTATTTCCATTCGCATAAATAACTTTTGTTTTGCTATTATACGACTATCATCATCAATTTATTTTCTTATATACACTTGAAAAACGATGTAGCCATCAAACACACCATTAACTCATCTCATCAACTTTCAGTTTCACATGCGGCGCAATATGACCTAACCGGTTGAAGCGCCCTAGTTTCTCACGTCGCCGTTGTCTGAGAAAAAAATGTAATGCTTATTAAATAAATACACTCAAACGTCCCCAAGAAGTCTTTGGTCTATATGTTGGTTTTAGTTCTACAGTTGTCAACAAGTCTGTTAAAACGAACTGTTTTAAATGTGTAGTTTCACATGTTTTCTGCTGTAAAGGTTATAACTAAAATGAAAGAGCATTAAAACAAAAACAAGAACAAAATGTATGTGAAGCTTGGATCACAGCATTATGCCTACAGCACGATACGTGTGTGTGGGTCCCCGGCTCGAGTGGCCGGCGGTGTGTGACAACTGAGCGCTCTGTGAATCTACTATATAATATCAAAGGTATCATGAATACGCAGATCAAAGCACAGGACACTCGTAGCGGGGCAAAGCAGAGCAGAAAGAAGCAGGGTTGACAGTTTACAGCTAACGCTCAGACATCCCTGAATTATTAAAGTCCGAGTTAAATAAACTTTTCAGTGTAGTGAAATAATAAACGTAACGTTCACATATCATTTACTGCAAGTATTTACAACAAAACCTACTATTTCCAACTCGCCAGTGCGCATATATTATATTTTCCATTGACCACGGGGGTTTTTGCCAAACGGTGGGAGCGAAATGGCGAATACAAAGTACAAACAGTAGTTTGTAACAGAACAGAACGCTAGCCTATCTCAATATGCCATAACAGCGAGTAACTTCGAATGTACAACATGTCTTCAATCGGTTGGGATTTATTTAATTATGGGCATAGAGGGAAATGAACACGCTGATACGGCTGCTAAGGAAGCTTCCCAGCGTCGCGACGTTGATTTCAATCTAGTTTCCGTTCCAGATGTCAAGTGTGGATTCAAGCAAAGATTTTTGGTTTGCGACAAGCATCTTGGGATGTGGCGCAAAATAACAAATTGTGTAGTGTGATGCGCAGACTGACTAATATAATTCGTCCTCCTACGTCTCGACTCTCACGTAGAGAAGAGGTGGTATTGTCTAGACTTCGTATAGGCCACACACGCCTAACTCACGGATATCTCTTAACCAGAGAAAAGGTTATTCCCATATGTGACACAACATGTGATGTACCTTTAACTTTACATCATATGCTAGCAGAATGTACCAAATATGATGCCTTGCGCACGCAATTTGATCTCTCCCAATCATATGAAGAACTTCTATCATATTATGATAACAGCGACAATTTTTCTAAATTTCTAATCCAAAGTAATTTAACAAAATTTAATTTACATCATACACGTATCTTTTATTTATTTCCATTCACATCAATAACATTATTTTGCTATTACTATCAACATCATTTTATTTTCTTATATGTACACTTGGAAAGCAATTAAATCATCATCAACTTTCAATATCACAGGCGGCGCAATATGACCTAACCGGTTGAAGGGCCCTAGTTTCTCACGTCGTCGTGATGATTAAGTGTATCAAGTCTTGTCACAACTAATCTTCAGTGGGGTACACCGAGCCTACACCGTCGACACAGACACCATCAACGAGCGCACAACCGACAACCAGATAATATGAGTCTCTTGCTTTTGCTACCTCCTTGACGACTATGACGACGGCGACGTGAGAACCCCCTGTTCCTTCCCATACCCGTGGCTGGTTCTGACCAACATGGGCCCCTCCTCCCATATCCCCTAGGCTAGAGTGGTGCATTATGACCTAACGGTTGACGCGTCCTTAATCCAAAAAAAGTCCCCTAGGCTTGAGTGGTGCATTATGACCTAACGGATGACGCGTCTTAAATCCAAATAAATAAACTTTTGTTTTTGGAGGGTGATATTATAGTCTATCCACAATCAGAATATGGTTGAAAACCAAAAGGATACTTTTTAGCGTACAATAAAACTGTCCTATACAGAACACAATGAAACAAATATCAGTTTAAGCTTTAAACATCGATAACGTTTTAGCATAATGAAGAGAAGGAAAGCGAACGAGAGAGAGAGAGAGAGAGAGAGAGAGAGAGAGAGAGAGAGAGAGAGAGAGAGAGAGAGGCGGGCATCAAAGACGGCAGCAGATCTAATCAGCACAAAGGTATTGATTGGTATTTTAATTAAAATCGGCTCGGAAGTGGCCGGAGTCAAGAATGCATTCGGAGTGATAAAGCTGGGAAGGTTTTAATGAAACTCTTTTGACGCCGGAAAAGTCAAATTATGTTTTTAATGACACGTTGCCAGCAACAGCGAGGGTCTCGTCACAGCTTAAAACACGATATTGAAATGTTTGAGTATGTGTTCTCTCGGTATTTTTAGCTCTGTGTAGATTTAATCATCCGTAGTTGTTCGAAAAAACAACACCTAGTATAGCACAGAAAATGTGTTCATTACTTGAGCAACTGGCTACAAAATACATTGCTCTAACGCTGCTCTTTCTAAAAAGATAGAAACAAACGAACGCATCCTCACCATTAATATTCCTCGTTTGCATTTTAAAACAGTTGCGCATGGTAATAAATTACTTGTACACTCACGTTTAACACAATACGATTATTAAAATTTATTTTAATACGTTTAGATTTTTGTGAAACGAGACCACAACCATAATATAAAATAAAATAAACAATATAACAATAAATGTGTATTGATTAGACTTTAACCCTGTATAATAAGAATAATACTTTATCGATATGGTTAGTCGGGCAACACTCCCGTAGGTGTAATTGTTTTTATTTACTACAATTTAGAAATTAAGAAACAATTTAGAAAAATAGAAAGACCCGGGTCAAATCCCGGTCGGGGCGGACTTTTTTAATTCCCAATTGTAGTAAATAAAAAACATAATTAAAAAATAATACTTTCATATTTAATCTCTTACAGAAATAGCATTCAGTGCTTTCACAGATCTCACATGACCAACTTATTTATTCAATGGATGAAAATTCACAAATTATTGGATGAGCGAAGCGAAGACTTCAATTTCACTGACCCCCAAAAAATTTAGCTCGGGTATTTTTTTTTTTTTTTGTCTGTTTGTTAACTCTCTACCAGGCAAACGGCATATCCGATCTTGATGAAAATTTGACAGGACCTTCGAAATCTCTGAACTTAGAGGTGTATTGTTTTTGGGTACAATCGAAGAAATATTTCTCATGAATATCGTACTTTTACGATTTTTTTCGATTTTTAGTGCGTTATTTTCGTGATATTTGGGCCAATTCTGACCAAACGGTTGGGGCTACAACGTTCATATTATACATGGACATTAAGGTTATGGCGATGTAGTACCTTTTGAAAGAAAAATTTGAAAAAGTTAGACAGAATCCATAGAAATAAAGCTTTTAATATAAGTTTTTTGATTTTTTGTGCAATATTTTCGTGCCATTTGGGTCAATTTTGACCAAACGGGTGGGGCTACAACGTTCATATTATACATGGACATTAAGGTTATGGTGATGTCGTACCTTTTGAAATAAAAAGTTGAAAAAGTTAGGCAGAATCCATAGAAATAAAGCTTTTAATATAAGTTTTTTACGGTAAATAATACCAATTGACAGGTAACAATAGAAACTTGACAAGTTGACAACAATCACCATCAATGCGTAGGCAGCAAAACAAAGCACTTGCAAAAGTAAATATATCCCACGCAATTTTTTTTTAAAAAAGCTCATCCATCAACGCGGCGGGACTTGAGCGTTTTCCTAGTATAACATAACGACGTCATCCAACCAACGAGGAGGTTCGGAAAGACATTCTTTGTGACGGCTTCTTGGAAGTTTCATTTAAGCCATTATTGCTTTTTGAACGCAAAGGGTGTTAAATTGCAAAGCGATGCGTATATTTTCACGAAACAACGGTGCAGAAGTATTTCACGTATTTGAAAACAAGGAAAGTAATAAGAATACCATGTCTGAGCCCAAAGCATGGCTCTGCTTATCGTACGAGGCGATTCAAGAGGAAAAGTCCACCTAGCAAACATCAGCTAGTAAGAGGGAAGTATAATACTTCTCGAAACTAGAGGCGAGCTATGGCAATCGTCGTCGGGGACACCTCCCCTTTCCCTTGACGACCTCCCCGACGACGATGACAATGACCCAATGAACGATGATAGACTATGACGACCACGACGTGAGAACCCCCCTTTTCTCCCCCTATCCGTTGCAGGTTCTGACCAGCATGGGCCCCTCCTCCCCATGATGTCTTGCGCATGCAATTTGATCTCTCCCAATCATATGAAGAACTTCTATCATATGATAACGGCGACAAACGTTCTAAAGTTCTCATCCATAGTAATCTATTTAGCAAAATTTAATTCACATCATACACATTTCTTTATTTTCATTCACATACATAACTTTTATTTTGCTATTACTTTCATCATCATCAATTTATTTTGTTATTTATACACTTATAAAACAATCTTATCATCAAACATACCTGCATTAACTCTTCTCATTTACTTTAATTCACAGGCGGCGCAATATGACCTAACCGGTTGAAGCGCCCTAGTTTCTCACGTCGTCGTCCTCCCCATACCCCCTAGGCTAGAGTCCAAATAAACAAAACTCTGTTCGCCTTTAATTCTCATCATTCACCCTTAACTTAGCCTTGGTGCATTAATGTGTACGTAATGTCGTGCTAGGTTACTGCGCTACCCGGCACCTCCACCAAACCGGTATTTAACACACGATAAGATCCGATCTTACCTACAATCAAAGTTGTGTTTTAACTGAATTAAAAAAAAAAAAAAAACTCAAATTAAATTTAATGCATTTATTGTGGGAATAATATTTCGGCAAAAGTCTGTTTGAGTATTCAGATACAAAGTTTTAGCACAAGCACCATAAGCACGAAATAGAACGTAGACGTGTTTTTGTATTTTGAATGAACATTATATAAATAATATATTAATTACACAAATAATACATATCATATTATATTATAATATGTACGATGTACGTAAATACAAAATAAAAGTAAGGTTTTGGTGGAGGTGCCGGGTAGAGAATAAAATCACACGTTGCCGTAACAATATATAAAACATTTTAAAAGTATGATGTGAAGTGTGGTTCTTGAACAGATTTCAGCACAATTATACCTTGTCAAACTTAACGACCAACTCTTAACTGCCGCATCTTCACTCGGGTGTCTCCTATGCAGCACCAACATTCCAACAAGCCGAAACCAGACTTAACCACGCAAATGTCCAGTTTTTTGTCACGATAAAAGATTTAAATGATGTGGTA
Organism: Sweltsa coloradensis; assembly: GCA_024449915.1. NCBI lineage: Eukaryota > Metazoa > Arthropoda > Insecta > Plecoptera > Chloroperlidae > Sweltsa > Sweltsa coloradensis. Next base: position 104,800 of record JAMZAV010000664.1, read on the forward strand.
AGCTTTTGATTAAAAATTGAATTAATTGAATTTGTTTTTTAATTTAAAAACTTGTCAAATATTTTATTTAAAGATTTTTTTATGCACGATACAGTTCTAACAAAACTACATGTTTCACATCGTTCTTGAGAAACTGCGATGTTTTATTTTAATAGCCCCAGAACTTGTTTTAAACATTGTTCTCCGCGAGCGGCAAGGGTGATAACACACAAAGATCGTTTACTATCGCATACTTATATTAGTGGGGTCTCTCCCCTTAATGTGCGTCTTATAGCCGCACTAAAAGTTGTGAAACAGTTTTTATTATACTTACCACAATACAATATTTTCTAATCATAAAAAAAAACACCATATACTCATGTCATTAACTTTCAATATCACAAGCGGCGCAATAAGACCTAACCGGTTGAAGCGCCCTAGCTTCTCACGTCGTTTGGTTTGAATGATACAATTGTTTTTGACATCTTGCTTCAGACACCTCCTCAATAGCAAGTAAAACAACAAAACCATGACAACACGAACGATGACAAAGACGACCGCGACGTTAGAAACCCCCCTTTCCTGTCTTACCCGTGGCTGGTTCTCCAGCATGGGCCTTTCCTCCCCATATCCCCTGGGCTAGAGTGGCGCATTATGACCTAACGGTTGACGCGCCATTAATCGAAATAAGCCAAACAAACAAACTCTCGATTTTCCTCTAAGCTTCATTGATATTATCTTTCTTTCAGAGTATCTGTTTTCGAGCTGTAAAACCACAAGATAAATATTTGTTTCACAGAAATGGCTGCTCTGTACGGTAGGCCTACCCGGTGTGACCACTGGTTCAGGGTGTGTGTGTAGTTGAGAAACGAATGTCCGGGTAAGAAAGTCAATATCAGCATTCGTGTCAACGACTGTAGAAAAAGTTAAAAACTTTCAGCTAGGATACAGGTGCCGGGAATCGAACCTTAGGCATCACGAGTCATCACGCTTTACGCATGAGCCACTTTCGCCGGGGACAAAAATAATTAATAGCATAAAATTCATCAGAAGAACTACAAGAAGTAGGTTTGATAGATCAAGGGGATAGGGATACGAGTAAAACATGATGCGCAAGCAAATGTAGGCTACTAATTGCTTATAGTGCCTGTTTTTTTGTATTATATATTATGTATTATGTTTATGTAATCGCTGGAAACCTCTTTTATGGTGCAATGTATGCCCCTCTATATAGGTTGTATCTAGTTTTCCTCAGTCGTTAATGCGAATGCAAGGGATTCAGTCCTCTTAAACAGCCCTTGGAGTCGGACATCCCTTCACAATTGTCCTATCCGCAACATCCACAACAACCTGAAGAGGGATTATTACACTTTGGGCAGGCTCTTACTAAATGATCAAGATCTAGTTATGTTGCGGATAGGACAACTGTGACTGTATAACATAGACGACTGAAGCAAACCTCGGCAAAACCTTTGATCAGGATTGCTGAGCCCAGGACCTCGTGAGCCATAAACACATGAGTAACATAGGAAGATGGAAATAAGGCTAGTGTATTGTTAATTTGATATTACTATCATCATCATTTACTTTTCTGATATATTCACTTAGAAAACTATCTATTCATCAAACAAACCATTTACTCATCTCATCAACTTTTAATATCAGAGGCGGCGCAATATGACCTAACCGGTTGAAGCGCCCTAGTTTCTCACGTCGTCGTCATAATTTCTTTCAGGGCCTGCACCGCGGATCTAACCGTGGAAGGTGTTTCGCAAGGCATGCAGTATACGCTGAGCTGATCCTGGGTGACCAGTTATCGCGCACTCTGCTACAGGATACCCCAGGGAGGCAGGGAACTGCCGCATTCAAGTGTCCCGGTGTCTGGTTCCATCAGCAAGAATCAACCCCCTCCACTCCACAGCCTAAATAATAAAACCATCCCAGGTCGTAAAACCACCCGGCGTCCGCTGGGCTTAAAACTTTTTCAACGCCTTTATATATTTATATTATAGTATATACCAGAATTGCGTCATAATGTTATAACTTGAAACAACGAAGGCCTAACCAATGACATTTAGTTTACAAGTGTTCTTACTACGTTATGAGAGTTGTAAATATATATATATATTTTTAATGGCACTAGTTAAATAATATTAATATCGATCCAGAACTGCTATGACAAATGTTTTGATTGTTAATTTTAAAAATAATTTTCCAGTATTTTTCTAAATTTCTCACTCAAAGTTATTTTATTTAACAAAATTGTATTCACATCAAACACATTACCTTCATGTAACTATTTTGTTAATCCAATAAATAATTTTTATTTTGTAATTATTATCACCACCATCATTTTCTTTTTTTTAATAATCTTAAAAAACAATAATCATCAAACACACCATAAACTCATTAAATTAACTTTCTTTATCACAGGCGGCGCAATATGACCTAACCGGCTGAAGCACCCTAGTTTCTCACGTCGTTCGTTATTGCGATTTTTTCATGTTTCTTAGTTATATTACATACGAAAGTTATTTTTTACAACCGGCGGGTGTAAAGACTATGTTTGTTTGCCATATTTAGACAAATTTAGCATTTTGTAGCATTGTTTTCCTTTCTACCAAAACTCTAAATGAAGGGAGTTTCTTGCACTTCAAATGGTAAATGTTGAATTATAGGAACATTTCAATTAAATATAGTCACATAAAACGCTAGAATACATTGTACATTAAAAACATTCCGATGGTCCGGGGAAGAATTGGCTAAGAGCATGGCTCTGCTAATCGTAAAAGGCGATTCAAGAGAAAAAGTCCACCTCGCAAACATCAGCTAGTAAGCGGGGAGTATATTACTCCCCGAACCTAGAGGCGAGCTCTGGCAATAGTCGTCGGGGACCTTGCCCCCTTCCCTTGAGACCCCCCGACGACGATGACAATGACACAACGAACGATGACAAAGACGATGACGACCGCGACGTGAGAAACCCCCCTTTCTCCCCTTACCCGTGGCTGGTTTTGACCAGCATGGGCCCCTCTTCCACCCCACCCCCCTTAGGCTAGAGTGGTGCATTATGACCTAATGGTTGACGCGTCCTTAATCCAAATAAAAAACTTCTTGTTAAATTTGCATTTTGTAGCATCAAAAACCTAAAATGCTAAAAACCCGTATCTCTACCAATAGTGAACTTTGGAAGTTCAGCTGTTCTCAAGAGTAGAATCAAAAGTTTGATGTTCGCTATCTTAATATTTGCTTTGAATTCCCTAAAGGTAAATATTTCAGCAAAATGTTTTGTTATATCAATGAAATATTTTAACTTTGACGAGAACAACGAAGCGTTGTGAACAAATCACTAACTTGGACATGTGGGGTCTCCTGATTTCCCATCTGGATTGAAGAGCTCCTGTGAGCCATCGACCTAAGAAGTAAAACTCCAGACAATGAATGAGTCATTCTGTGATGTCGGGGCCGAACTGGGTCAAAGTTTGGACTTCAGCTTGGGGTAGATTCCCCAGGGGTCGCCGCCTGACCACTACATCGCATCGTTATTAGTTAGGGGTGGGGCCAGACAAACAGCAGGTAGAACTGCTGGAGGCAGGAGGAGAAATAGCAGAGTATTACCCGCATAAGCTGGCTTAAATAAGAGCTATTCCAAGACATTACCGGAGCTTTGGATCATATGATAACGGCGACAAACTTTCTAAATTTATCATTCCAAGGTAGCTACTTATTTAACAAAATTTAATTCACATCATATACACATTTCTTTAAGTTATTTATTCCCATTCAAATAAATAACTTTTGTTTTGCTTTTATACTATCATCACCATCATTTTCTTTTCCTGTATATACACTTAGAAAACAATATAAGTCCTCATCAACTTTTAATATCACAGGCGGCGCAATATGACATAACCGGTTGAAGCGCCCTAGTTTCTCACGTCGTCGTTGGTCGGGTTTTTATACATGTATGATACAACTACCTATATCAATTTCAATATAATCGTTTGCTTATAAGCAAAGTCTAATTTTTCTATATTTGATATTGTTCGATGTGATGTTACGCAGGAGAAGGTAACACATCAGAATATTAAACAGTATTATACAATTCCATGTATACTTGTCCGCTTATTGGATGAGCGTAATTGGTGCATTGAGCTGCCATGTGTAATTCAGATTTTCTGTTGTTCTGTGAAAGAATCATTACAATCGGATAAAGCAATAAAGCAAAAAACGAAAAAAAGCGTAACATTGCGATTTTCGAGTGAAATAATTTTTCGATTGCGCTCAAATTTCACACAAATATATTAATTTATAAAATTAAGTTTCTGTAAAAAAAATCATTACAATCGGATAAAGCATGTAGGTGTTGTGTAGGTGTAGGTGGTGTAGGTCAAAGATTTTTTTTAAACGATAAAAGCGTAAAATTGTGATTTTCATGAAAAATAATTTTTTGATTACGCTCAAATTGCACACGAATATATTAATTCATAAAATTAAGGTTCTGTTAAAAAATCATTTCACTCAAATAAAGCATGTAGGTGCAATAAGTCGATTTTATTTTAAAAAATCGAAAAAATCGTAAAATTGTGATTTTCATGAGAAAAAAAAATCGATTGCGTTGAAATTTCACACGAATATATTATTTCATATGGTTAAGGTTCCGTGGAAAAATCATTACATTCGGATAAAGCATGTAGGTGTAATAAGTCGAAGAAATTTTTTCAAAATAGAAAAAAATCGTAACATTGCGATTTTCATGAGAAATAATTTTTCTGATACGTTAAGCAATATCCAATTCGTTTGCGCTCAAAAACGTGGCAGTTCTAAGTTCAGAGATTTCGAAGGCCTCCAGAAAATTTCATCGCAATCGGAGTATTGGTTTAGCCAGAATCGTATTCTGACACAGACACACAAAAACACAAACAGAAAAAAGAGGAAAAACATTCCGGATTTTTTTCTCCAGTATAGTGAAATGGAATCTTCGCTTCGCTCGCTACGTTCATCCAAAAAAACTTACGTAGGCCTATAGTTGTTGGTTTTAATACTGTTTGATGAGCTTGGGCGAACCAGAATGTAAATGCTCAACGCAAGGATTATGAAGTTGTTCAGAAAAAATATGTGCATTTTTCTATTGGGCAGCAGATTTGTGTATTCAGAGTGATGTGTTTAGAGTAATAAAAAACAAACAAGTTCTGAGTCCTGACCATTCCTTCTCTGTGCAAATTGTTGAACTGTTTCGTTTTTAGCTGCCACCACGCAATGCCCATTGGATTCAATAATTATCATGGGTTCTGTATAAACGCGCAATGTTCACATTTATCCTGTGAGGTTGGCTGCACAATCCCCGTCGGAATCGTTACATTTAACAACACATTGAACAAACACGCCCCTCTAAATAGTTGATTATCCCACCACGTGGAAATTTAACTCCCGCAATACTAAAAGCCTAACGCTTAGTGTGAATGATGACTAATACATGAGTTTTATAGCTTGAAGTGAACTTAAGCTTTCTGAACACAAAAGGTATTCTCCACAACGACAACGTAGAATGTATTTAAGAGCTTCATGGATGGCGAATAACTCTGCAGTTGAAAACTGAACACACGTTGCTTAGCCTGAAACGTTCAGTTAAGGTGGAGCAATAAAAGGCACTTCCAACCTTGTTATCAATTTTGGAGCCATCTGTGAATACCACCTTTGATGTTCATGGCAAATCTTTCTAAAGTTAATTTTGAATACAGTATCGCAAGTAGAGTTTTTATCAATACGACAAAGGTCGAATAGAGTAATCGGCTCTGGTGTAGACCAGGGCGGGTTATTGCTAAAAACAAAATTAAAAACTGTTGGCAGATTAAGACCTATAAGATGTAACAAAAGTTTACATCTTAACCCCGTTGGAAGAGTTGCCATCGGTTTGTTATCAAAGTGTCTGACATATTTCACATTAAAAACATCACGATTTGATGGATGGTTAGGCATAGATTTAATTTTCATTACGTACGTACCCATCAAGAGGTTTCGCCGTTCTGCCAAGGGTGACACACCTGACTCAGCATACAAGCTGACTACCGGGCTTGTTCGAAATGCACCAAGAGCAAGACGAAGACCACAATGGTGGACAGTGTCTAGAAGTTTAAGGGTTGTGTTACTTGCTGAAGAGTATACGAAACATCCATAGTCCATCTTGGAGCAAACTAGAGATCCGTAAATTCTCAACATGCAAGTCCTATCTGCACCCCACGATGTATTGCTGAGAACTTTCAATAGGTTGATTTTCAACATGCATCTTTTGCGTAACTCAACAACGTGGTGTTTCCAATTTAGCTTTTAAAAAATATCTAATATCGAGCCCGAGTACTGCCTCTTTTTTATTTTCACTATTACTGTTTGACTATATATATATTTTTTTTACAATGTTCAATATTAATTTTATTTATTGATGTCTAATTATGTTTGCTCCAAAAGTGAAAGAGTAACATCTAATTGATTTAAGAATGTAATCTCACACTACCTAGATCATTTCAATTATCAAGCACAAATGTATTGGGACTAGGCTATAACATATAATTTAGTAGCAAGTGGTATTACATGAAAATGTTGATACAAACATAATAGTGACATATTTATATTATTTGTGCCAAAAAATGTTCAGAACTTCCAAAAAGAACAAATTAATATCAAAATAGTGAGGTTAGTATTATGGATATTCATGGTTGGTAAAGTAATGCCAAGCAACGAATTTTACGTTTTCACACTCGCGCGCGACCCGGCACCTCCACCAAATTCATTGAATAATGCTTGCACACCCCTAGAGAAAATGAATTATCTTCTTGAAAGTGGAAGAACTATTTCAATGTTATTACTGTTAGTTATTATCAGAGGAGTGTATTTTATCAAGTAAAACATTATCTTTCCACACGGTATAGTTGACAGAATACCGGGACACTTCCCCTCCAAAATGGCAAACCGGTACAAATACGAAATTTTAATGAGTCTTTCGGGACACCGGTACAAGTGTTCTGAAAACGGTACTGTACCGGTCAAACCGGTACGTCTGGTCACTTTACCTATACTAGATGTTTGCGAGATGGACTTTTATCTCTTTTATGCCCTTTTCCAAGGAATTTGCAACGTTATGAATGTATTGTCCGAGGGCTGCTTAAAAGGACTCAAAAACCTCGCATTACCGTGCAGACAACACAGTCCATTGACGACGACGTGAGAAACTAGGGCGCTTCAACCGGTTAGGTCACAATGCTCGCTTGTGATATTGTAAGTTAATGAAATGAGTTAATGGTGTGTTTGATGATTAAATATATTGTTTTCTTAGTTTATAAAAGAAAATAAATACGAAACAAAAACAAACAAAAAATGTTTATTGAATGTGAATATATTATATATAAAGGAAAGGTGTTTGATTAGAACTAAATTTTGTTAAATATTATTAGAATGAGAAAATTAGAAAGTTTGTCGCCGTTATCATGATATGATGTTGTGCATATTATGCTAGAAGTTCCTCATATGATTTGGATAGATATTACTGAGCAGGTTGGTAAGGGAAGGGGCAGGTGTCCCCGACGACGACTGTGAAAGCTCGCCTCTATTTTTGAGTTACTTTATGTTCCTTTACTTGCTAGCTGATGTTTGTGAGATTGACTTTAGCTCTTTCCTCGCCAGTTACGATTAGCATATCCATGCTCTGGGCTAAGTCTACCCCGGGCCCAGACGGGGGTCATGTAACCGACTGTGCTCAAAGACAACGACGACGACGTGAGGAACTAGGGCGCTTCAACCGGTTAGGTCATATTGCGCCGCCTGTGATATTGAAAGTTGATGAGATGATTTGTGTTTGATGATAAGATTGGTTTTAAGTGTATGTATAACATAATAAAATGATGATCATCATCTAGTAAAAGACATCCAATTCTATTTAGGAAAACTAACCTCTAAGAGATATTTAATAGAGTTTTGCTGGATACCTGGACACGTGGGCATAGAGGGAAATGAACACGCTGATCGGGCTGCTAAGGAAGCTTCCCAGCGTCGCGACGTTGATTTCAATCTAGTTCCCGTTCCAGATGTCAAGAGTGGATTCAAGCAAAAATTGTTGGATTTGCGACAAGCATCTTAAGATGTGTTGCAAAATAACAAATTGCGTATAGTGTGATGCCCACATTGACTAATAAAATTCGTCCACCTACGTCTCGACTCTCACGTAGAGAAGAGGTGGTATTGTCTAGACTTCGTATATATATATGCCACACACGCCTAACTCACGGATATAGAGAAAAGGTTGTTCCCATATGTGACACATGTGATGTACCTTTAACCGTACATCATATGCTAGCAGAATGTACCAAATATGATGCCTTGCGCACGCAATTTGATCTCTCCCTCTTAGAAGAACTTCTATCATATGATAACGGCGACACACTTTCTAAATTTCTCATCCATAGTAATCTATTTAACAAAATTTAATTCACATCATACACATTTATTTCTTTTCTTTCTTTTCATTCACATACATAACTTTTAATTTGCTGTTACTTTCATCAATATCATTTTATTTTGTTATTTATAGACTTAGAAAACAATCTAATCATCAAACATACCTGCATTAGCTCTTTTCATTTACTTTCAATTCACAGGCGGCGCAATATGACCTAACCGGTTGAAGCGCCCTAGTTTCTCACGTCGTCGTCAACTCAGATTCGACTCGAATAAAAAATCAGGACTTGCACACCCTAATTTTCTCAGTCATTATTTGCATTGATTTTGTTTATGGATAATGAAAAATCAAAATGTATTAATCATGCAACTGAATAACGTTTTTGATTAATTACATAGTACCTCCATTAATTTTTTCGTTGTAAAGACAAAATTTATTAAAAGTTAAATCATGCATATTATACTAATTCAATGCATTTCAATTATCTGTTTTATTATTATTGATTAGGACTTTAGTATGATGCCCTCATCAATACATTACACGCATTGTTTTCTGCTGAATACTTGAATTTTATTTTGTACTATCATTTTTAAACCACTAGATAAAGATTTAATGACTACAAAAATGTACACATAAAAACATTTTTAATTCATATTTTCATGTCAGAAAGCGGTTTTCTGGGCATTTGACGCAAATATATCTCGGAAAAAAATCGTCTTCAGCGGCTGGGGCTCTACCCCAGACCCCGAAATGGTCCATGGAGTACAAAGTACATATACTTACACTGTAGTTGTCCCGGTTCGTAACTTTACAATATGGTCACCTTAAGTATAGGTAGGGTAGATTCTTGCAGTCGTCGTCGGATCTTTCTTCCCTCCTTCGTTTGATGGTTCTGACCAGCATGGGCCCCTCCTCCCCCCCTAAGTTAGAATGGTGCATTATGACCTAACGGTTGACGCGTTCTTAATCCAAATAAACCAAAAAATCCTTCGTTTGACGATGACCACGGCGACCGCGACGTAGAAACCCCCCTTCCTCTCCCTACCCGTGGCTGGTTCTGACCAGCATGGGACTTTCCTCCCGATTTCCTCTAGGCTAGAGGGGCTAATTATGACCTAACGGTTGAAGCGCTCACAGTAAATATAATTTTGTTTTGCCTATAGAGAAACCAACCGCATTTCTTCCCATTCGGTTGAACGTATACCGTCTATCTATCACGCATACGTCAGTATCGGCACAGTTAATATATTACACTTCTGTAATCTGTGCACGATATCTGTGTATTGTCCCCCGACATCTTGGCGAATAAATCAAGGCGCGCAATACACAGCTACGACCGAGTATAACAAAGAAGACGGCGATACAGGAAGCCCTGGCTGGGATACTTTACATATCGCATGAAACACTGGAAGAGAGAAAGCATATTGATAAGAGAGGGGGGTGGAACTCACCGGCACTTCTCGCGTAGGGGTTGGCATGCTCACATGCTCACACGCACGCACGCACGCACGCACGCACGCACGCACGGGGCATTGTCAAGTGTATGTGACGATGAAGCTACGAGACATTCATTCTCACATCTTGCATATTGATTTTATTGTGTAAACGTCGATTTCGTAGAATAGCGATAAACCTTATAAGCTACAGATCGAAGTCAACTATTATAGAAACTGATGTGAATACAAATTAACGACGCGTAAACGTGTTTGTGGTGTGATTACGAGTAGGTCTACTTTGTTAATATATAATCTTACATCTTGTAATGGTCTGCGTCGTAAAAATGATCTTGATGGTTTGTTAGAGAGGCGGTTAACCCTCCCGCTTCTTCCTGGAGAACTCAGCCGGCATAAGTGATTTGAGATTAACGAAATATATGATACGTATGATCTGAGAGGGGGAACTTAGATTCGTTGCTGAAAAATGTATAATATTATAAATAATTTTCAACATCAATTCACCGCTTTTGGGGATTTAAAAAACAAGTAGGCCTATGCCTCTGAATTCAAACAAGTAGATATGTGTCGGAATCTGCAAGTCCTTAACAACATCCCACACACAACATTTTTAAAGATAGCAGTGGGACCCAATTTGATCTTTCCAATCATATGAAGAACTTCTATCACATGATAACGGCGACAAACTTTCTAAATTTCTCATCAAAAGTTATCTATTAAATAAAATTTAATTTATATCATACGCATTTCTTTAATTAATTTATTTTCATTCAAATAGAAATCTTTTGTTTTGTTATTACTATCATCATAATTTTATTTTGTTATGTATACACTTAGAAAACAATCTAATCTTCAAATAAAACATTAACTCATCTCATCAACTTTCATTATCACAGGCGGCGCCATATGACCTTACCGGTTGAAGCGCCCTAGTTTCTCACGTCGTCGTCGCTGTTTGGGATCCCGTTTCCTGAGTTGTGTGACAATATTAACAATTCCACCTACGGGAGTGTTTCCCGACTATCCAAATCGAGAAACTATATATGCTTTGGAGTCTGCAAGTCCTTTACAAGAACTAACGCAAATGATTTAAAAATATATCAGGGGGAAGATAGCCGTCAACTAAATGTTGAATTACTCTCTCCTGAACTATCTGCCTCTGCGCATGACGATTGCCAGGGAAACGTATCAAGTGCAGGGTTGTGAATAAATAACGGATTCCACCTCTTCGCGGTTTCACAAGGGTATCAAAGACTGGTTACAGCTTGGCTCATGAGTAGCGAGAGAGACTCTCATTCGGGAGATCACGGGTGCGCATCCCGGCACCGGCAATCCTGAGTGAAAGTTTGTTTTGGGTTTTCCTTGGTTGTCAATCGAAGCAGACGAATGAGTCCTCTAATGCAGCCTTCAGGCATTCCCTTCACGTTAACCAAACAACCCTAATAACCTTGACAGTCACTTGAAAAAGCTTATATTGATTTGCGCACGCAATTAGATACCCCCCAATCATATACAGAACTCTTTTTCCCCGTCTGGGCCCGGGGTAGAATTGGCCCAAAGCATGGCTCTGCTAATCGTAAAAGGCGATTCAAGAGAAAAAGTCCAAATTAACGATGATAAAGACGAAGACGACCGCGACGTGAGAAAACCACCCCTTCCTCCCCTTACCCGTGGCTGGTTCTTATCAGCATGGGCCCCTCCTCTCCACATCCCCTTAGGCTACAGTGGTGCATTATAACCTAACGGTTGACGCGTCCTTAATCCAAATAAACCAAAAAAAACTTCTATAATAATTATGATTACATCTAACATAGGGCCTAATTAATTTTTTATTCAAATAAACAATTTCTCTTTTGCTTTTACTACCATCATCTCTATCATTTATTATTCTGCTTTAAACTAAGAAAACATTATAATCATCACACACACCATTAACTCATTTAATTAACTTTCAATATCACAGGCGGAGCAATATGATCTAACAGTTGAAGCGCCCTAGTTTCTCACATCGTCGTCGATTATGATGACCACCTTGATTTCGACGACAGTGACAACACGGACGATGACGACCGCTACGTGAGAAACTCCCCTTTCCTCCCCCTACCCGTGGCTGGTTCTAATCAGCATGAAACTTGCCTCCCCACATTCCCTAGGCTAGAGCGGCGCATTATGACCAAACGGTTGACGCGCCCTTAATTCAAATAAACCAAAACATATTTCTAACTTTTTGTCTTTGTTCTTGTATCAAAATTCTGTTGAAAGTATCATCGTCGTAACGTCGTGTTGAACATGTTGTTGCGGGGACACTATTACGATCACAGTTTATCCGGTGCCTGACAACCAGAAGCCTAACTCTAAATCTCAACGACAACACCTTATAATGGGCTCTTATCGGGGTTTATGGCTCGGCGCGTACACAATGTGGCAGTGATTGGCAGCTAACTACGTGTCGCACATTAGCGCAGGTTTTACTAGGCGCGTTACGTGACGGCGCGTGTTGATTACGACGCGCGAGGCTTGTCTTGTGTAAGCCGGCGATGATGCGCAGAGAGGCAGGCATCAGGAAGATAAACCATCGTGGAGCTGTGCTGGATACCTGGACATGGGAAGCTTCCCAGCGCCGCGACGTTGATTTCAATCTAGTTCCCGGTACAGATGTCAAGAGTGGATTCAAGCAACGATTGTTGGATTTGCGACAAGCACCTTGGGATGTGGTACATAATAACAAATCGCGTAGTTTGATGCCCACACTGCCCGTCTGGGCCCGGGTAGAATTGGCCCAGAGCATGGCTCTGCTAATCGTAAAAGGCGATTCAAGAGAAAAAGTCCACCTCGCAAACATCAGCTAGAAAGAGCGGAGTATCTTACTCCCTGAAACTAGAGGCGAGCTCTGGCAATCGTCGTCGGGGACCTTGCCCCCTTCCCTTGACGACCCCCCGGCGACGATGACAATGACACAACGAACGATGACAAAGACGATGACGACCGCGACGTGAGAAACCCCCCTTCCTCCCCTACCCGTGGCTGGTTCTGACCAGCATGGGCCCCTCCTCCCCCCTCCCCTTAGGCTAGAGTGGTGCATTATGACCTAACGGTTGACGCGTCCTTAATCCAAATAATCCAATAAAATTCGTCCTCCTACGTCTCGACTCTCACGTAGAAGTGAAGGAATTATCCAGAATTTGAATAGGCCACACACGTCTAGCTCACGGATATCTCTTAACCAGAGAAAAAGTTATTCCCATATGTGACACATGTGATGTACCTTTAACCGTACATCATATGCTAGCAGAATGTACCAAATATGATGCCTTGCGCACGCAATTTGATCTCTTCCAATCATATGATAACGACGACAAACTTTCTAAATTTCTCATCCAAAGTAATGTATTTAAAAAAAATTAACTGACACCATTGCACACATATTTATTTTATTTATTATCACCATTCACATAAATAACTTTTGTTTTGCTATTACTATCATGATCATTCTTTTCTTTTCTTATATATACACTTAGAAAACAATCTAATCATCAACACACCATCAACCAATCAACCATCAACCAACTCATCTCATCAACTTTCATTAGCACAGGCGGTGCAATATGACCTAACTGGTCGAAGCGCCCTAGTTTCTCACGTCGTCGTCGATAAATGCAATTATTTTACTAAAATGTGGTTTTGAAACTATTTTTTAGGTATGAAAATTGTGTTTGCATTTCATGTTATTAATTTTATTGCGTATATTATATAATAATCTTAATCTAGCTGAACTATGTTTAATACATCTACTTAGCTACCACTTGATATCTCATTTTTTCTAGTGCATAGAATCTATCAAAATAGAATTATTATTACCTAAAACTTCCATTGTTGAACATAAGTGACAATTTATAATTTTCAAAATACGAATATAAATTTACGCTCTGCTTTCGATTCGAAAATTCCATATTATATACTAAACAATAATTAAAAATCCTAATATTCTCGAGCGAACAGTTAGGTTCCGCGATCTTTAAGATCATACCGCAAAACCCGAAGCCAACAATAATTATTCCAAATTCTGTTACAAAATCCCACTAATGTGTTGCACGTTATTTTACGTGATGAGTATTGTACAAGTCAACACAGTAATGAGACTAAACGATTAAGGACGGAACACATTTCGTAGAAAGCTTCATGGTGGATTTTGTTTAATCCAACATGAATAAAATATATAAACACTACGTTGTTACCGTTAATTACATATGCTCTGTAAGTCGACAAAATGGGAAGAGAGTTCAATAACGAACAGCTTCACAGGACATATCCGGTACCGCCACCAACCATGCTTGTAAATATACGTCATTGTAATTAAATATTGGCATATTAAGAGGAGTCGCTGAGGCTGGCGCGGAATCGAGTTTAGGCGCTCAGTTTTCTGTTTTTCTGGGTAAACGGTTTATAACACCGTTATCAAATTTCACATTTACGTTAATAAAGAATAAATCTATGGTATCCATTACGCGTATTCCTAAATTAATTACTTGATTTTGAATTTAAAAAAAGTGAAATCAACGAAATTTACTCCATTTTGGTCAACTTCGGGAATTTATACCAAGTGTACAGATATTTTAACTCAAATTTGCATATTGGATATCAACGTTTTAAGTCAATGTGAACAGGTAGGTTAATTTGGTTTCATATAGGAGGATTAACGTTTTGGTGGAAATTTCCAGAATTGGAATTCATGTTTTGGATTTCTCATTTTTTAATGTTTTGGACTAATGTCTCGCAACGGATCTTTAAGGCTTAATTTTTGCAACCAATTGCGAAAATCAACATAAAAGTACTTTATTCAACATTCATGAAAAATTTGGTAATGCTATTACCAACCGTTCAGCAGAAATCATCAACATTGACTGCGCGCATTTGAGTTGAGCCAAGATGATAACTTTTCCTATACTTGAATCCCACGTGCTGTTTCTACTCAATTTAGTATTTGTGCGTATATATTTTTATTTCAATGAAACAGAGGACCCGGCACCTCCACCAAATGTCGAGCTTATGTACAGAGAAGTTGTTGGGCAAGCTCCCGCCCCGGCCCCTTGCCCCCGGCCACCTACTCCCATGCCCTCCCCTTGCTTGTGGCTGGTTCTGACCAGCACAAGTCTGTCCACCCCGCGTCTCCCCACGTCACCCCTTACGTTCCTCCCCTTTGGAAAATATATGTAGTTATTAACTAACTTGTAAACTACAATATCACAGGCGGCGCAATATGACCTAGCCGGTTGAAGCGCCCTAGTTTCTCACGTCGTCGTCCCTTCATATTTCCTCTTTACAATTCCCAGTGTGAAGGCGCTCTCAAGACTGAACGAGCCGTTTTGTGCCCCGTTGTAGCTGACAACAAAAACAAAGGTTGTTCAAACAGAAGCGGCAAGCCTCACACACAAACTTCTTTATCGAATAAAAACCGGAACAGAAATTCAAATATTATTAGGAATTCAACGGTGCTTTTCTTCTCTTGTTTTATTTTCATATTCAATAACTCGATATCAAAGAAAAACAATCTCGAGTAGAAGAGCGAAATTCGAGAATAAAACACTTTCCTGGCCACTCTGTTTAGCAACAAAACATTTCAATAATGGAAACCTAGTCAGAGAGGGAAGATGTTTACTCTCACCAAGAACACGTATTATTAGCATGGACTTCTTCTACCTACCCACCCGTATTGGAAACCTATGTCTAAGTAAAATGCATGTCACTCTAAAGCGTAATGTTCCTTCAACTAAAAGAGAATCTAAAGTATGATTGTATTTGGATGAATGAATTAACAATCTGTCATAATACTAGGAAAACGCTTAAGTCCCGCCGCGTTGTTGGATGAGCGTAATTGGTGCATTGAGCTGCCATGTGTTATGCAAATTTTCTGTTGTTCTGTGGAAAAATCATTATTAAATTGAAATTTTTTTAAATTAAATAAAATAAAATAAAAAATTAACTTTTTTTTTTTTTTTTTTAATTAATCGTAATTGTTTAAAAAAAATCGTAAAATTGAAATTTGTATAAGAAATAATTTCTCGATTGCGCTCAAATTTAACAATAATATAGTAATTCATAAAATTAAGGTTCTGCGAAAAAAATATTTCAATCGGATAAAGCATGTAGGTGTTATAAGTCAAAGAATTGTTTAAAAAAGAAAAAACCCGTAAAATTTCGATTTTTATGATAAATATTTTTTTAATTGCGCTCAAATTTCACAAGAATATCTTAATTCATAAAATAAAGGTTCTGTGCAAAAATCATTAAAATCGGATAAAGCATGTAGGTGTTATAAGTCGAAGAAATTTTTTAAAAATCGAAAAAAATCGTAAAATTGCGATTTTCATGAGAAAAAATTTTCTGATTGCGCTCAAAAACGTGGCAGTTCTAAGTTCAGAGATTTCGAAGGTCTCCATAAAATTTCATCGCAATCGGAGTATCGGTTTAGCCGGAATCGTGTGGACAAACAGACAAAAATACAAAAAGAAAAAAAAAAAGAAAAAAAAAAGAAAAAAAAAACATTCCGGATTTTTTTCTCCAGTGTAGTAGAATGGAATCTTCGCTTCGCTCGCTACGCTCGCTACGCTCATCCAATAATAACAGCGTTTCTTAAACGGAAAGTGGGTGAGATGTACATCTTGTTTGCAAGACATCTTGGTTGTGGAGCTATGTAAGATTTCAAATTACAACTTTGCATAACTTAACCGTTACTTGTCTGTAATTAAAAACTTGAATTAAACCTGGAGAGTTTACAAACCATCGAAGTGGAATGCAAAGAGGTTTTGTGCAAGGCGTAAGTAAGTAGTAACGAGTCACATTGTGGTCACTGAAAAGTAATGTTATGCTTTATTACAAATCATAACGCTAATGTTAAACAACTTTCAGAATATGTTTAATGGAATGAAATGCACATTCGTAACAATAATACTAAGAAGAGTTACTTGAACACCCTTATGATACAGTGACACACGAACAATGACAGAGACTATGACGACCGTGACGTGATAAACCCCACTTTCCTCACCCTTCCTCCTTATGCCCTAACGGTTGACGCGCCCTTGATCCAAGTAAACCATTAAAAAAACTAAAATGTCATATTATCTTAATACAAATTATGTTATTATTATTTTAAAATGTGTTACATACTTAAAATATAAACTATGTCTACCAACCATGCACAAGCTATACAAGTTTGTCGCATGTTTTCACACGGATATATTGAAGTACGTTCTGAACGCACAATATCACTCATTTTTCAATAAAGTTATTTTTTGTCGTTTCACTTTAAGCCTAGTCAATAATTCATCCCTGCAGAGAGCGTGGAAGTCTTTTGAAGTACGACATCCCACACGAAGTATTCCCACTGGGTTCAGAAGTAAATCAGCAGATCGGACGGACTCGGCGATGCTGCATCGCATTGGTTGACACTCGCTTCACAAACTCGACGCGAATGAAAAGTGAATCGCAAATTAGGCGCGTGTGAAGTTGTAGCCACTATTCGCATGCAGTGATGCTACGAGTGGAATTCAGGAAATTCAAATAAAAATCTAGAAAAACAATTACAAAAACCTCATTTAGACAGTTGCTGAATTAAACTGCGCGAACGAGTCATGTATAGAACTCGGACTACAGGGCTGGTTCTAACACCTTGTTAAACTGCGCGAATGAGTCATGTATAGAACTCGGACTACAGGGCTGGTTCTAACACCTTGTTTCGTGCAGTTATATCACCACAGATGTTTCCCGTCAACTCGGTTAACATTGTGGTTGTTAACATTAGGACAATCATAAAAGAAGAGAAAGAGTCACAGACCACCTCGCAAACACCAGAAGGGAGTTTATCCCCCGTCTGGACCCGGGGTAGAATTGGCCCAGAGCATGGCTCTGCTAATCGTAAAAGGCGATTCAAGAGAAAAAGTCCACCTCGCAAACATCAGCTAGTAAGAAGGTGAGTATCACTCCCCGAAAGTAGAGGCGAGCTCTGGTAATCGTCTTCGAGGACACCTCCCCCTTCTCTTGACGACCTCCCCGACGACGATGACAATGACACAAGGAACGATGACAAAGAAGATGACCGCGACGTGAGATACCCTCCTCCCCCCCTCTTATACCCGTGACTGGTTCTGACCAGAATGGTCCCTTCCTTCCCATATCCCCTAGGCTAGAGTGGCGCTCATGACCTAACGGTTGAAGACTTGAAACCTGATGAGTATTTATTGTATTTACCTGGACACCTGCAACAAGTGTCTACAGCCGCACGACACGGACGGGAGGGTGGCGTGTTACGAGGCATCTCATCTCTTGGCAAGTAGACACTAGCTTGTCCTAGTTACTATCAATAAATTGAATCTTAAACACGACTTGCGTCGGGCATAACATTATATAGATAATTAACTGGAGGTGTTAATGGGGTTGTTGGCTCGACACCGTGACCTGGAGAGAGAGAGAGAGAGAGAGAGAGAGAGAGAGGGAGAGAGAGAGAGGCCGAGAGAAGGAGAGAGAGAGAGATAGATAGATAGATAGATAGATAGATAGATAGATAGATAAGGGTCTTTATTGTAAGGCGGGATTAAGGCTAGTGAAGCCTTATCTTCCATCCAACCTAATACTAATAATAATAATAATACATTTGATAATGAAGAGAACATTACATGATTATATAAAATATTGAAATAATACATTAAATACATTATGGTAGCATTATTGAAAAGTTAAAATTTTCTAGGTGTAATGTTATGCAAATTATGAAAAGAGAATGAAAAGATGAATGAAAAGAGAGAGAGAGAGAGGGAGAGAGAGAGGGGGGGGAGGGTGACCGCTGTGTGTGCGTGTGTAATAATTTTGGATATTTTTGTGGAAAGTCTGCCCCCCCCCACCCTCTTCAGGTGTCTAACTAGGAATGTTGCGGATAGGACAGTTGTGAAGGGATGTCCGAGGGCTATTTAAGAGGACTCAATCCCTTGCATTCGCATCAACGACTGAGGAAAGACTCGGAAAAAACCTTCAGTCAAGATTGACCGGTCTCGACGGGATTTGAACCCGGGACCTCCCGAATCAGTGTCGCGCCAACACTATCGATGCGTGCGTATGTACCTGGTTGACTTACATCAGAGGCATCATAGGTATCTTAATCTTTCTAAATTTCTCATCCATAGTAATCTATTTAACCAAATTTAATTCACATCATTCACATTTCTTAAATTTATTTATTTTCCTTCCCATACATAACTTTTGTTTTGTTATTACTTTCATCATCACCAATTTATTTTGTTATGTATACACTTAGAAAACAATATAATCATCAGTCAAACACACCATTACCCCGTCTGGGCCCGGGGTAGAATTGGCCCAGGCATGGCTCTGCTAATCGTAAAAGGCGATTCAAGAGAAAAAGTCCACCTCGCATACATCAGCTAGTATGAAGGGTAGTATTTTACTCCCCGAAAATAGAGGCGAGCTCTGGCAATCGTCGTCGGGGACCTTGCCCCCTTCCCTTGACGACCCCTCGACGACGATGACGACAATGACACTACGAACGATGACGAAGACAATGACGACCGCGACGTGAGAACCCCCTTTCCTCCCCTTACCCGTGGCTGGTTCTAACCAGCATGGGCCCCTCCTCCTCCTCCCCCCCCAGGCTAGAGTGTGCATTATGACCTAACGGTTGACGCGTCCTTAATCCAAATAAACCAAAAAAAAAAATATTCATCGTCGGTCCTATTTAATCGAGATTAATAAATGAACCAAAGAAAGAAAAAAAGAAAGAACATAAAAAAAACGAAAAGAAAAAAGATTTATTAGACGATCCCATCACAAACAAATATGACCCTGTCTGGGCCCGGGGTAGAATTGGCCCAGAGCATGGCTCTGCTAATCGTAAAAGGCGATATAAAAGAAATAGGTCCACCTCACAAACATCAGCTAGTATGAGGGTAGTATTTTACTCCCCGAATCTAGAGGTGAGTTCTGGCAATCGTCGTCGGGGACAACTTTCCTTTCCCTTGACAACCTCTCGACGACGATGACGACAATGACACCACGAACGACAATGACGACCGCGACGTGAGAACCCCCCCTTCCTCCCCTTACCCGTGGCCGGTCTGACCAGCATGGGCCCCTCTCCCCATATCTCCTAGGCTAGTGGTGCATTATGACCTAACGGTTGACGCGTCCTTAATCTAAATAAACAAAACAAGATTAAACAAGTATGAGGTTTGCCAAAGATCAGAAACAGCAAATCAGGGACAAATCAAACTTTCGCGGAAGAATAAACCACCGAACACTAATCTTCATCTTCTGTTTAAATCTTGTGTTATTTTGAGAATGACAGGTTCGGGTGCCAGGTCCTGGTTCTAGACATGCAGTTCAGGATGAGAGTTTTAGGTTTCAGGTTTGTAGTGCAGGTTTCAGTTTTAGGTATATGTACGCTTTCAGGCGCAAATTGAAGGTGTATGAAAAAAATACGGGTTAATGTATAAGGTTCAACTTTGCTTGATGCAAAAGGTTTAGTAAGTATATTATATTTTAAGGCTTGAAGTTGAAGGTTTGTTTCGGCATTTGTTGTGTGAACCACGTAATTTTCATGGTATTCTGAATTAGTGCAAATTATTATACTCATCTCCCCCCTCCCCCCTCATCAACCATTCAAACACAAACGAACATTATAGTATATTGAGTTGGTGCATTGTATGCAAGCGCGAGTTACACAACGAGCGTCCACCGATCACCGATTAACCCCAATACATGACGCCGTATTTACGTTGTTAATCAGCACATTTCACTCTGGCTTTTCAGCTAATTGCGCCACTCCGAACACGGTCCTGCCGTCGAGTCATCATTGAACACCGAGAATATGTATTTCAGTTAACATAGATGAAAGTTGGGGCTGGATCCAACGAGGCGGCGCTAGCCAAGGTAATTAGACCGGGCGCTAAATCATTCAGTGGACTCGGAAGGTTGATTCTGAAAACGCCGGAGTCGGCTGCTTTGCACAAAGCCACTAATGAGTTGAGTAACCCAGGGAGGGGAATTGTCAAAGTGGCGGGGAGGATCGTCGTAAGAGTGCACGGATATGTAAACACGTAACGTCCAAACTATTCGGTTTTATAGAAACTGATGAGCAACGGAGGATTATAAATAACACCAACATATCATAGAGACGCACAAAGTAACTGACAGAACTTGACAATTTTTAAATAATACTAATATAAAATTGACGTGATTTTGGAAGTGAGTATTTGTTTTAATTAAAAAGGTATTGCGTTCTAGGATCAAGACCAGTCTCAATATTTGAATTTTATTGTCAATAGTTGATGGGGAACAAATCTCCCATATAAGCATCACTCTCCATGTCCTCCCCCTATACCCGTGGCTGGTTCTGACCAGCATGCGCCCCTCCGCCCCATATCCCCATGGTAGAATGGCGCATAATGACCTAATGGTTAACGCGCCCTTTAATCCATATTTTAAAAAAGTGATTACCATTCAAATATATTTTCAACAAAATGTTATTACTATCACCATAATTTTCTTAAAACAATATAATAATCAACACAGCATTAACTCATTTAATTACCTTACAATATTATCATAGGCGGCGCAATATGACCTGACCGGTTGAAGCGCCCTAGTTTTTCACGTCGTCGTTGTAAGATTTCGCATCTTTGACCCGGCGCCTCCACCAAAAATATCAATTCCCCGGTGAATTATTTTATGTTCGTCTTGTTGGACGCCCTGTTGACTAAGTAGCTTCGCTCCCTGGTTCGGGTGCTCCGTACCCAGGAGCTTGTTACGATCAACGACATAAGGACAATGAACCCCGTCTGGGCCCGGGGAAGAATAGGCCCAGCGCATGGCTCTGCTAATTGTACAAGGCGAGGAAAGAGAAACAGTCCACCTCGCAAACATCAGCTAGTAAGAGCGGAGTATATTACTCCCCGAAACTAGAGGCGAGCTCTGGCAATCGTCGTCGGGGACACCTCCCCCTTCCCTTGACGACCTCCAGGACGATGATGACAATGACGATAACGACCCCGACGTGAGAAACCCCCCTTCCTCCCCTTACCCGTGGCTGGTTCTGACCAGCATAAGCCCTTCCTCCCTCTATCCCCTAGCCTAGAGTGGCGCAATATGACCTTACGGTTGATGCGCTCTAGTTTCTCACGTCGTCGTCGTAGCTAAAATTAGAATTTGTTTGTTAACTCTTTTTGTTAACTCGCCTCAAAACCACGTGACTCAATTGACCCCAATGCAGCACGATATGTTATTAGTTTTATTGTATTTAAATCAATATATTTTCGTGCTCAAATAATTTCGGCCTACGCTCGGTCTTCGCAACGCAGAAATATATCTCAAGATTATTTTATTTAAAAAATTTTAATTTTATACTTTCATTTAGGCAGTGTTTGTTGTTTGTTGGTAATCTACATCAGAAAATTCATCCTCTATTTAAGTAATAATTTGTGTGGAAAAAGTGTTGAAGTTTACCAAACAAGGGTAATGACTATCTTTTAGCTTGGAGCAAACATTAATAGACACGCTTGTAGTTGCAAGTCTTGCTTGTAGTTGCAAGTCTTGCTTGTAGCTGCACGAATCGCCCGGCGCTCCGTGATGGTAACAGACAGGGGAAGTGCCCATACGCTAGAGCTAATCTGTTGACACGTCTTTAAGCAGGCCCTGCTGTAATACACGCGATCAATACGCTCACTCCATCGTAATTGTACTTCTCGTGTTAACATACACTCACTCACTCACACTCACACTCACACTCACACTCACACTCACACTCACTTGGTTGTGAATATATTATGCTCTATCTGCTGAGGGGTGGAATGCTCCAGATCTAATGAAAAAACTGCAATTCGATTATTTTTATAAAAATTACAGTTTTGCAATTCGCGTGGAATGAGTTTATTCGAGTTTACAAATTACTCTCTGAACCTCTGAAATAACCTGAGGAGCAGCTGTTGTATTGTTGGGTGCTGCAAACATTCTACGCTAACGAGATTATGAAAGCAGAACAATATCAGCGACTCAATTATGCAACGTTGTAAACTCCATGTTTGGCGTTTCTGTGTGTTATGTTTATTGCAAGTGCTTTATGCAGTTTATTGTTGGAGCAGAAATTAAATATTGCCAAATCTTGACGTAATGTACAACATTTACAACCGACCGACACATTGCATTCCATAAAACAATATCTCAAAACTACCTATACTTTATAACATGCCAATAGGAAAACTTCAAGTAGGCATGGCAACGGCAATATTTTTTCTCAATTTCTCATCCAAAGTAGTTTAATTAACAAAATGTTATTCACATAAACAATGTTCTTTCTTTTAACCATTTTATTTTGCTATAACTATCACCACCATATTTTTTTCTTCTTTTAAAAACTTAGAAAACAATACTATAATCAAACACACCATAAACTCATTTCATTAACTTTCAATATCACAGGCGGCGCAATATGACCTACCGGTTGAAGCGCCCTAGTTTCTCACGCCGTCGTATTGGTATGTCGTGTTTTGGGAACCGCTACTATAGAATATAATTTACAATGCATAAAATACAATGGAAGACACCGCTCGTACGAAGTACAAGGTAAGATTGCAAGGTTTGTTCAATCTCCGAGCGGAATTTTGAGGAACCTATGCTCGTGGAGATTCGGTACACCTTCCACAGCCACTGCCGTTTAAGTGGTCTTACATTCGAAACAAGATTGGATAAACATTATTTTATTTAGAGACAAAAACCATTGCATGATCTTCTCAAAATTGACCCAAAAGCAGTATATGAACAGGCATACAGACAGACTCTAATAGAGTCCCACCTTAGTATGCTGTCGCTCTCTCGTCTAACAATCTAACTATTACCTCAACCTCTTTTAGCTACCGGGTACTCGCTTATTCTCAGTATCCCCGATGTGTACCACACAACACCAGCAGTTAGGGGAGCAAAGTGTCCCAACTCTTTACAACTTGAGATGTTGAAAACCCCTCGGGCGGTCACCGTCTAATTGCTCTAATGCGTCAACCGAGTCACCTTCCATGAGACAAGACGAACATCAGACTCAACCAATCATTGATAATCAGCGATTACATCAAGTAGACTGAGAGTGCGCGTGTATTAGCATACAGAACAGTTCTCAAGCCCAGATTACCGACTTGGACACAATTACAGCGAGCCGAGGACTCTTGCTATTGGTCGTTATAGTGTTATGAGTTTTCGAGGCGGAAAAATCAACAGGCTCAAAGGCAAAGATAATTACGCTGTGCTTATTAGAGACATTATGCTAAGTACATACCGCAATTTCCCTGGAGCATTCCATGTATGGTGTTATTATAAAGTACCCTTAACGCCTAACAACCTCTCAACACGAGACTGGGGATAGATGCAACACTCACATCAGTCATTCGTGGTAGTGATGTGAGTACGGTAAGAAACGATTCAAACACAAATGTTTTGATCATTCTATCTAACTTGAAATATTATTGACAAAATACATTTCATACTCCTGGCACAATATCGATGTAAAACTTGACTGAGTAATTTTTAATATTAGCTTGTATCACGATGTAGTTTAATTGTTTGAGGGCTTCGTGAATGTGTAATGTTGTAATGTCTAATCATATGTTAGCAGAATGTTCCATATGATGCCTTGCGCACGCAATTTGATTTCTCCCAATCATATGAAGAACTTCTGTCATATGATAATGGCGACAAACTTTCTAAATTTCTCATTCAAAGTTATTATTTAACAAAATTTAATTCACATCAAACACAATATTTTTATTTATTTATTTCCCATTTAATAAATAATACTAGGAAGCTTCGCAAACGCTTTTTCAAGCGCGTTGTTGGATGAGCGTATGTTTTTTTTATTTTAAAGTGTAAAATTGCGATTTTCATGAGAAATTAGGTTTCGATTGCATCAAATTTTACACAAATATAAAATTGATAAAATTGAGGTTCTGTGAAAATATCATTTCAATCGGATAAAGCATGTAGATGTGAAAAGTCTAAGAAATCTTTTTTAAACGAAAAATGCGTAAAATTGCGATTTTCATAAGAAATTACTTTTCGATTGCGCTCAAATTTCACATAAATATAGTAATTCATAACATAAAGGTTCTATGAAACAATCATTACAATCGGATAAAGCATGTAGGTGTTAAAAGTCGAAGAATGTTTTAAAAATAAAAATAAATCGTAAAATTGTGATTTTCTTAAGAAATAATTTTTCGATTGCTCAAATTTCAAGGAATATAATAATTCATAAAATTAAGGTTTTGTGAAAAAATCATAACAATCGGATAAAGCATGTAGGTGTTATAAGTCGAAGAAATTTTTTTTTAAAATCTAAAAAAATCGTTAAATTGCGATTTTAGCGAGAAATAATTTTTCGATTGCGCTCAAAAACGTGGCAGTTCTAAGTTCAGAGATTTCGAAGGCCTCCATGAGCACGCAATTGGAGTATTGGTTTATCCGGAATCGTGTGGACAAACACACAAAAATACAAAGAAAAAAAAAGAAAAAAAAGAAAAAAGAAAAAAAGAAAACAAAAACATTCCGGATTTTTTTCTCCAGTGTAGTGAAATGGAATCTTCGCTTCGCTCATCCAATTTGCTATTACTACCATCACGATAATATCCTTTTCTTTTATAAACTTAGAAAACAATAAGATAAACTCATTTCATTACTTAAAATATCACAGGCGGCGCAATATGACCTAACCGGTTGAAGCGCCCTAGTTTTTCACGTAGATTAATGATTTGTAAAATATTTTATGAGTGAAGCGAAGACCTCAATTTCACTGCCCCCCCCCCCCCCCCCCTCCCAAAACAACTAACAATTAAATCGGGTGTTTTTGTCTGTGTTCGCGCTCTACCGACCAAACGGCATGTGCGATCTTGATGTAAATTGGAGGGGACCTTCAAAATCTCTGAATTTAGACTTGCCACGTTCTAGGGTACAATCGATCAAATATTTCTTACGATTATTGTAATTTTTCGAATTATTTTCTATTTGTAATGAGATATTTTCGAGATATTTGGCGAACGGCTATTCCGATCTTGATGAAACTTTATGGGAACGTTTAAAATCGCTGAAAATATATATGTAAATAAATTTAGAGACATTTGAAGAAATATTTCTCATCGAAATCGTACTTTTACGATTTATTTTACGATTATTAATACGATATTTTCGTGATATTTGGGCCGATAATCAACCATAAAAGCTCATTCATCAACGCGACTGGAAAAGGCGTAAGCGAAGCGTCTTAGTGTTATTCATCATGAGTTGATCTTAATGGTGAAGGTGCCGGGTCATGATTTTCAAAGCTTCTGGGAAGCTAAATTATTTTTACCATCCTCGGTTTAGATTTAGATTTCCCTTGTGTTCCACGTTTCCCATTCCCTCGGGGTCACCAACACAGTGTATCATTCTTGTATAGGGTAGAGGCACGTGTCAATAGCACGTCGTGTTCGGTTCTTAGGGTAGAGCCACGTGTCAATAGCACGTCGTGTTCGGTTCTTAGGGTAGAGCCACGTGTCAATAGTACGTCGTGTTCGGTTCTTAGGGTAGAGCCACGTGTCAATAGCACGTCGTGTTCGGTTATTATCGTGAGACGTGACACACGCACAGACGGACGGACAGGTGATGCTTATGTGGGTGCTACGCTCCCTAACATTGTGAGAACTGAATTATTGATTTATTACGGATCAAAGCTCTCCAATGCTGTGATAGCAGCCGCACTAGAACTATATCAAAAGTGATCTGAGCAAAGAATGCTCATAAGTTGCACTAGAATCAATATAATCTACATGGTGTAATTAAGCTCGGCCGGTGCTGGGTAGGTTTACAATCTGCTACTATACAACACCTCGTAAAGTACAAGGCGCGTCCGAGGAGCGCAGCACTCGCCTGCAGCAGTCACCACAACCACGACGCACTAGCACAAAACAAAACAATATACTCGCTTTCGTGTTCATTTGTTTAATGTCAAAGTTAACGAAGTGGCATAGAGGGAAATGAACACGCTGATCGGGCTGCTAAGGAAGTTTCCCTGCACCACCCCCCGTCTGGGCCCGGGGTATAATTGGCCCAGAGCATGGCTCTGCTAATCGTACAAGGCGATTCGAGAGAAAGGTCCACCTTGCAAACATCAGCTAGCAAGAGGGGAGTATATTACTCCCCGAATCTAGAGGCGAGCTCTGGCGGTCGTCGTTGGGGAACATTCCCTTCCCCTTGACAACCTCCCCGACGACGAAGACAATGACAACACGGACGATGACACAGACGAAGACGACCACGACGTGGGGGAACCACCAACCCCTGCCCTCCCCGTACCCTCCCTTTCCCTCTGTCCTTTGCCTGAGCCCGGCCTGATTTCGCCACAGACCACAGGCCCCCCCGACCCGACCCCGGCCATGATCCCGCCCCGGCCCCTTGCCCCCGGCCACCTACTCCCATGCCCTCCCTTGCTTGTGGCTGGTTCTGACCAGCACAAGCCTGTCCACCCCGCGTCTCCCCACGTCACCCCTTACGTTCCTCCCCTTTGGAAAATATATAGTTATAAACTTAGAGACTACATTATCACAGGAGGCGCAATATGACCTAACGGTTGACGCGCCCTCAAACCGAATAAACATTAAACAACATATCCCCTATGCTAGAGTGGTGCATAATGATCTAACGGTTGACGCGCCCTTCATCCAAATAAACAAAAAATCTTTTTCAAAGTAATTTATTTAACAATATTTCATTCACATCAAACATATTCCTTTATTTCCATTCAAATAAATCATTTTTATTTTGCTAAATTATTATCTTCACCATCATTTAATTTTCTTATAAATACCCTTATAAAAAATATAATTATTAAACACACCATTTACTCATCTCATCAACTTTCAATATCACAGACGGCGCAATAGTCCTACAACCTAACCGGTTAAAGCTCCCAAGTTTCTCAAGTCGTCATAGGTTTTCATGGAGGATAGTGAATAACGTCGCGAGCGTAAAATATCATTTTATTTTTAATATGGGAAATTTTTTTTTACATCAGCTTGTAAGGAGGGGAGCATACTACTCCCCAAACAAGAGGCGAGCTTCGGGGACACCTCCCCCTTCCCTTGACGACCTCCCCGACGATTATGACAATGACACAGCGAGCGATGACATAGACTATGACGACCGCGACCAGCACATTCAGCATATCCTCCCCACATCCCCTAGACTAGAGTGGTGCATTATGACCTAGCGGTTGACGCGTCCTTAATCCAAAAAAAATAATTCTTAGGTCGTCGTTATTTGTGACCCTGATGAGTGCTTATATGTTTACTTATATTTATTTTTTAATGTTTACTGACATAAAAAACCGACCAAATAAAAGAATGAAACCTTAAGGCTATACCCATGAACAGGATGACAGCACGTGCTAGAAATATCGTTAAAACAATGTAATACATCTTGTCGAAAAAGTACGACAAGAAAAGTGGTGTATATAAAATAATAATGAAAATTGGTAGCGAGATTTCCTCCTTTCCTCCCTCTATGCCTGTGGCTGGTTCTGATCAGCATAAGCCCCTTCTCCCCATATCCCCTAGGCTATAGTGGCGCATTTTGACCTTGCGGTTGACGCGCCCTTAATCCAAATAAACTAAAAATTGAGTAAGGCATTGAAGAAGATGGGCAGATAAAAGTTTAGTCGGGCGACATCACACTCGTTGCTAACACACCCTACCCAACACTGTAACTAGGCTCCAACAAACTAAGTTAATTACAGACAAGTTTCTCATCCACCGCTAATAAGCCTGGCAGATAACAGGCGGGGCGAAGTGAGAAGAAAGAGTTAGCGTAGCTCAGTAATTAGCGGCTCTTCTTCCAATGCAGAAGGTTATGGGATCGATGCTAGCTACAGCCAGATATTCTTCACTTCCCCGATTGACTTTACATCAAGAGTTTAATAATTAAGTTATGTAAACGTGTATTAATTAATTGCTGTCTTATCAACAATAAGTACACACAATCCTCGTTTCTACTTCCTTCTATTAGGGTCCGGGGTATATTTTGGCCCAGAGCCTGGCTCTGCTTATCGGAAGAGGATAGCAAAGAGAAAGAGTCCACCTCGAAAACATCTAGTATGTCCGGGATTATTTCACTCCACGAAACTAGAGGCGAGCTCCGGCAGTCGTCGTCGGGGACATCACGAACATTGATGAAGACCCGTGGCTGGTTTTGACCACCATGGACGTTCCTACCCATAACACTTACAGGCTAGATTATAGGAGCATTATGACCTAACGCCTAACGGTTGACGCGCCCCGAAACCTAATGAATCCAATTTAAATAATTAAATTAAATTAATTGAAATAATTAAAAGAGATAATGTAGATTTCACAATTTCCTGCTTGTATGCCCTATTGACAACTGAGCAAAGTTTCATACACGTCGGATGCTTCTTGGCCGAGCAAATAGCTATTTGCCAACTGCCAAATGTAAAAGAGTGCATAACACCTGACGGAAATAATTGTTACTAATATACGAACTAAGAGTTTTATCTGCTATACGGCTTCATAAGAAGTACACAGGACATTGTATAAAGTTGTTCCGAAGTAGCCTTGTCGATACTGGTGCCATCCGTGGGCAAATTGTGGCCAATCAGTGGTCCTCGTTTTAAATACTGCCCGCTGGTTGGCTATTATTCGCGCACCGCTGATCGGTTCTTCCGGGGCCGCACTGAAAATCAGTTGTGAGAATGAGTATCCTAGGGAAACTAGATAATAATAAATGCATGTATTTTAATTTGCATTCAAACATGCTCGCACACGTCGCATCACGCAGCCATACAGATAGCACGTACCGCGTCGTCGTGCAGGAACCAGGAAGGATATCGCATGTTAGAAACTCGCTAACTTAACGAGTAAGTTCTTCCTCCGCTGGAGTTGATAGTTTTACTAGCGAGTGCAGCGTGCGCCCGACTACAGCCACACATGCGATGCAGCGCACATCTAGATCATGTGTGGCACACGGAACAACCGTCTGACTACAGGGCCGACTTTGCTGAGCCCGGGGTAGAAGGCCCAGAGCATGGCTCTGCTAATCGTAAAAGGCGATTCAAGGGAAAAAGTCCACCTCGCAAACATCAGCTATATGAAGGGTAGTATTTTACTCCCCGAAAATAGAGGCGAGCTCTGGCAATCGTCGTCAAGGACCTTGCCCCCTTCCCTTGACGACCCCTCGACGACGATGATGACAATGACACCACGAACGATGACGAAGACAATGACGACCGCGACGTGAGAACCCCCCTTCCTCCACTTACCCGTGGCTGGTTCTGACCAGCATGGGCACCTCCTCTCCCCCCCCCCCCCCCCTAGGTTAGAGTGGTGCATTATGACCTAACGGTTGACGCGTCCTTAATCCAAATAAACAAAAAAAATAGGCTGGTTGGGCCGGGGTAGAAGGCCCAGAGCAAGGCTCCATTAATCGGTACAGGCGAGGAAAGAGAAAAGGCCATCTCGTCAACAACAGCTGGTATATGCAGGGAAGTATTTTACTCTCTGAAACTAGAGGCGAGCTCTGGCAGTCATCGTCGGGGACCTTTTCCCCATCCCTTGACGACCTCGCCCCGACGACGACGACCATGACAACCCAGTCAATGACAAAGACGATGACGACCGCGACATCTTAACCCTCCCCCACTTTCTTCCCCCTACCCGAGGCTGGTTCTGACTCCTGACTAAAATAAGAATTTCCTCCCCACATCCCCCAGGCTAGAGTGGCGCATTTGACCTAACGGTTGAAGCGCCCCTTAACCAATAAACTAAAACCGAGTCTTTGTTGAGGCTGTTCTTCAACTAGGATGAAAGCGAATGTGTTCGGTACTCTCGAGCTCAAGCTTCACTCGAGAAGGGAACTTTACAAAACCCGGCACCTCCACCAACGAATGTGTTCGGTGACTCTCGAGTTCAAGCTTCACTCGAGAAGGGAACTTTACAAATCCCGGCACCTCCACCAACGAATGTGTTCGGTGACTCTCGAGTTCAAGCTTCACTCGAGAAGGGAACTTTACAAAACCCGGCACCTCCACCAAAATAGTTATGGCGTATTCCATTGGCATGCACTCAGTGCGCACTCGACGAGTGCAAATACGTCATAGCACTCGCCCGGTGCGAAGCAGTGCGCCTGTCAGTGCAGTTCCCAATGGAACACAAAAATGTGCAAATCGTGCAAACATGGCGTCCTTTCCAGACGCTGATCAGCTGATGGGAGTAAATAAAAGTGAAAATAATGAATAAAATACCTTATCAAAGCATGGACTTAGAATAGTAACTGGATCAAAGGGCCCGACAACAACAACTTTATTCAAAACTAAAATGATAACAAAACAAATTAGGCCTAGAGGCCTTACTTCGGCATAATCATGATTCTTGGCTACACGGAGTATAAGCCTAGGCCCTAGCTCTAGGCCTAGAGCTAGGGCTTTGGGTTTATAAAGCACCATTATAAACCCAAAGGTTAGGACCTAGAGCTAGGGCCTAGGCTAGGCCTAGAGCTAGGGCCTAACCCCTGGGCTTATAATGGTGCGTTATACCCAAAGCTCTACCTCTATGCCTAGTCCTATACATACATAATACTCATTGTCTGAATAGCTGCTAATTAACGGCATCGTAAATTATGAAACCCTATAAAATTGTATTGTTCACTTCGTTTTGAGTTTAGCATTATTATCTTCTTCATTGCTGCTGTCTGACGTTTCCATATCTCCAACAACAAAAACAAATGTCCCGCGTCAAATTGTTGCACTCGATTTGTCGCACTGACCCTTGAAGCCAGTGCGCCTCAGTGCGGGTTTGTATGCACTCGCCGAGTGCAGTGCGTCCAATGGAACACGCGAAAGTTGACGTAATGCGAACTCAAAATCCCAATGGAACATGACAATCGCACTCAGTGCGCACTAGTGCGGCCAATGGAATACGCCATTATTTATTTAGCTAAGTTTATTCTGGCGTCGCCCGCGAGTGAAACTTGCCCAACTAGTTCTGTATTTCCCATGTGTATTTCCTTGGTATGGCCATTGTTCACGCGTAGATGGCGTCGGCGCCGACAGGGTATAGACTTGGTCCGCTTTAAATTAAAGTTCTTCACTGTAAATCAGTTATGAGACAGAGTGAGTATATTTGAAATACGAATCTATTTTAATCTATTTTCTGGTATAATCCACTCACAGGTTGGTAGGCCTGATTTTGCGTGTTTGTACAAGAATAAACTCAGAGTACCAACCAAGAAACACAACATATTTCATTAGTCCGACTAGATTAAGTTAGGATCCAAGTTAAGAACTGAAAAGCAACGAATATGGCAACGTTGGACCCCGTTTAATATCAGACTGGCAGTAGCAGTGACTAAAGTCACGTCTGGTTCACGACAGACTCTCACGTGCGTGTGCGTGTGCGTGTGTCTGCGCGTGCGCGTGCGTGTGCGTGTGCGTGTGTGTGCGTGTGCGTGTGTGTGTGGCCGAGATAGCGAGTCCCAGCAAGTCAAGAATAATTACCCGGCTCCAAAGGGTGAACACTTCTCACACGACATAAACATTAAATTACTTATCAAAACATTTCTCTTCAATTACCAGTTGCATAGTGTATGTAACCTAGTGTTGAGCGCGCGACTCTGATTCGGGAGGTCCCGGGTTCAAATCCCGTCCGACTTCAGGGTTTTTCCGAGGTTTTCCTTAGTTCCTCAGTCGTTAATACGAATGCAAGTGATTGTGTCCTCTTAAACAGCCCTCGGACATCCCTTCACAATGTCCTAAGTCCAATATTACCAGTTCGACACCTCTAAAGAGAGACATACATTGCACCCTGGGCAGGCTTCCCAATAAAAAATAATTAATCGTTATAGTGTTAGTATGATGGGGAGACGTCTGACTTTGAGTAATTTTGAAGTACAATTTTTTTTTTTTTTGAATTAAAAACACCTCACAAAATATAATAAGCTTAATCACAGTCACATAATATATATATTTTTTAAAGAAAAAAGTTGCGTAAATTTCCGAGAGCATGTCTATGTTCCTCAGACTATTCACACTCTTTTTAGCAAGTGTTTTCAATGTATGACTGCATGTGCAGTGTGCACGTCATTGTTCGTGTGGTGCGTTGCTTTTAATATATCTCCCGGTCTAAGAGTCATAAGTTTTATCGTCAATCAATAAAGAACAGCAATATGATTGTCGAATGTAAAGTGTTGAAGCCGCAAGTAGGCCATAAGATGCACACTCCCAATATAGACAGGAAGCCGAAGCGTTATACTAAACTTAGACAATAAGTTTCTAATTATATTTCACCTATATGTCTGGGGAGTGTAATGAATGAAACACTGCAACGAGATTAATGTTATAGGCCACACTCGTCTAACTCACGGAGGTTGTTCCCTTATGTGACACATGTGATGTACCTTTAACCGTACATCATATGATAGCAGAATGTACCAAATATTACTTATTGCGCACGCAATTTGATCTCTCCCTATCACACGAAGAACTTCTATCATATTATGATAACGGCGACAAACTTTCTAAAATTTTTAATTCAAAGTTATTTATTTAACAAAATTTTATTCACATGAAACACATTTCCACTATTATTATTATTATTATTATTATTATTATTATTATTATTATTATTATTATTATTATTATTATTATTATTATTATTATTATTATTATTATTATTATTATTATTATTATTATTATTATTATTTTATTTATTTTTTTATTACCATTCAAACAAATATATTTTCTTTTGATATTTCTATCATCACCAGCATATTTCCTTTTCTTTTTAAACTTATAATCATCAAACACACCATGAACTCATGTCATTAACTTAGAATATCACAGGCGGCACAATAAGACCTTACCGGTTGAAGCGCCCTAGTTTCTCACGTCGTCGTTGGTCAAGTTCTCTTCACTTGTTTGACAAGCTAAGCAAAACACTGAAACCCCACGGAACCGTCGTAAAATATTAATACAAAATCTTTCCCCCTCGTCAGGGCCCTGGGTAGAATTGACCCACAGCATCCGGGGTAGAATTGGCCCAGAGCATGGCTCTGCTAATCGTAAAAGGCGATTCAAGAGAAAAAGTCCACCTCGCAAACGTCAGCTAGTAATAGCGGGGTATCATACTCCCCAAACTAGAGGCGAGCTCTGGCAATCGTCGTCGGGGACCTTGTCCCCTTCCCTTGACGACCCCCCGGCGACGATGACAATGACACAACGAACGATGACAAAGACGATGACGACCGCGACGTGAGAAACCCCCCTTCCTCCCCTTTCCCGTGGCTGGTTCTGACCAGCATGGGCCCCTCCTCCCCCCACCCCCCTTAGGCTAGAGTGGTGCATTATGACCTAACGGTTGACGCGTCCTTAATCCAAATAAACCAAAACATGGCTCTGCTAATCGTACAAGGCGATTCAAGAGAAAAAGTCCACCTCGCAAACATCAGCTAGTAAGAGGGGAGTATATCACTCCCCGAAACTAGAGGCGAGCTCTGGCACACGTCGTCAGGGACACTTCCCATTTCCCTTGATGACGACCTCCCCATACGACGATGACAATAACATGGACAATGAACGATGACAAAGGCGATGACGACTGCGACGTGAGAACGTCCCTTTCCTCTTCTTACCCGTGGCTGGTTCTGACCAGCATCCCAATATCCCCTAGGCTAGAGTAGCGCATTATGACCTAACGGTTGAAGCGCCCTTAATCCAAATAACCCAAACGAAAAATATATTCACGAGAGGTTCACTTTCCAGGTGTAAAGTTATAGGAACACCCACGAGGAAGGACACACGTCGCATTATTAATTTTCCGGCATTAAATGTTGTCGGCCTACTATTGAAACTTCTCCGTTGCGGCTTCACAACGAGCTTGAACTGTTTCTGAGAAGCTAAATAAGCACTATAATTTTATAAAAGTCATTTTACAAAACAGAATGAAGTGTGTGATATTACTATTTTCTTTTAGAATGTTTACTTTGGGTGTTGTGGGCCTAGATCCTAGTATGTCGGCGAGGAACGTCACACGGGGTACCTGGGACTGGGATAGAGTAATATATTTTACAATCATTTTTTAAATATTAATATATTTCTTAAGAGTGTGCGATATTCAAACGTGGTGAATTAAAATCGATTGGTTTAAACCTTGCTTCGAGAAAGGCTTGATATTTGATGTACGACTACGGACAACGGACTAAACCTGATGGACGACCCTGGTTATTAGACGAGGTTATAAAAACACCATGAAGCATTGTTCCGGATTTATCAACAAGCATCCCCTTCTCTCTCACTACACGTTCCGACAAGACAGTAGCAGGTTTGACCAAGGGAGGTTTATAAAGTTGTGAGTCAACGTTTTTCCCAGCTCAGGGAGGCAAAATTTAAAATTCTAAAAGTGCTCTTCAATATTTGCACCAGGGAAATGGCTCACGCTTTTGTCAAGTAATCGATCAAAAAGTAAATGTCATTCATCGTTCAACACTCTCGAGTAGTTGTGAATAGTGATGGATTTAAGTCCTTTTTAGAAGTAAATAACTTCTGTCTCGAACGGAACGAGAACCCGGGACCTTCTGCGCTGAAAGCCGGGACGGTACGGTCACCACTGGACCAACGAGCCACACACTCACCATAGTTCTGTTAAAGAAGATGAGAGGTGAGGTAACTTCATCAACAGGTTGTCGAAGGATAAAAGAAAATTCCGTCCAGCACTCATTTCTATATTGATATGGGGAATGATCTAACGGCGACGAACTTTCTAAATAATTCTCATTTAAAGTCATTTATTGAACAAATTTAAATTCACATCAAACACATTTCCTTTAATTATTTATTTCCATTCAAATAATTTTATTTTTATTTTCTATTACCATCACCAACACTTTTTCTTTTTTTCTTCTTTCTTTATAAACTTATAGAAAACAAAATATCAAACACACCATAAACTCATTTCATAAACTTTCAATATGCGGTGCGGTGCATTATGAGCTAACCCGTTGAAGCGCAATAGTTTCTCACGTTGTCGTATCTATACATCCACCTGTAGAGAGACTCCTATCATCCACAATCAATCATGTTCGGTTTCCATCGCGAGACGTGACACACGGGCGGACAAGAGGGTAGCTTGGTTCCCTGACAATAACTTCTTGGCGGGTTAATGTAAATCACAACGATACAAACCCCGCGCCTGGCCCATACCATGGCTCTGCTAACCGTGCAAGGCGATTCACAAG
This sequence comes from Sweltsa coloradensis, assembly GCA_024449915.1. NCBI lineage: Eukaryota > Metazoa > Arthropoda > Insecta > Plecoptera > Chloroperlidae > Sweltsa > Sweltsa coloradensis. Next base: position 141,001 of record JAMZAV010000664.1, read on the forward strand.
ATAAAGTCCACCTCGCAAACATCAGCTAGTAAGAGGGGAGTATATTTCTCCCCGAAACTAGAGGCGAGCTCTGGTAATCGTCGTCGGGGACCTTGCCCCCTTCCCTTGACGACCTCCCCGACAACGATGACAATGACACAACGAACAATGACAAAGACGATGACGACCGCGACGTGAGAAACCCCCCTTCCTCCCCTTACCCGTGGCTGGTTCTGACCAGCATGGGCCCCTCCTCCCCACCCACCCTAGGTTAGATTGGTGCATTATGACCTAACGGTTGACGTGTCCTTCATCCAAATAAACCAAAAAAAAAAATATCTGGCAATCGTCGTCGGGGACCTTGCCCCCTTCCCTTGACGACCTCCCCGACGACGATGACAATTGACACAACGCACGATGACGATAAAAAAGACGACCCTGACGTGAGAAACCCCCTTTCCTCCCCTTACCCGTGGCTGGTTCTGACCAGCATGGGCCCTCCTCCCCATATCCCCTAGGCTACAGTGGCGCATTATGACCTTACGGTTGACGCGCCCTCAATCCAAATAAACCAAAAACCTATAAACCCCTGGCTACAACCCGAGCACATCAAGCAACGCTCTCTAGGCTGGACGTCGTAGTACGAGTGACACGTTCATAATAAACCAGTGAGACGTGTGTGCAAGGTATAGTGAAGACACTGACAGGACAGCCTTATTAGTTACTTCTGGGCCGGATGTCCGAACCTAAGGGTTGATGTGAATAAGACACGACAGGCTGACCAGGTTTCAACGACAGCCGCTCATCAGCTACATCGGGAAGTACCGCGCGAGACAGTGATTCGGGAGGTCGCGGGTTCGAAACCCGTAGAGACCGCAGGTTTCTTCCGAAGTTTTCCTCAGAGACTCAAGGGATTGAACCTGCGGACATCCCTTCAGAATTGTTCAAACTCCATTACCTAGATAGACACTTGTAGAAGGGTTTGCTTTGCACCCTAGGTAGTTTTCCCACGATTACAATCAATAAGTCCCGATAGTTTGAGGTTTCTTTTTAGTATACGTTGAACCGATTGGTAATATTCAAATCATGACAAAAGTAATTTGAAAGAATTCGACCCCCGTCTGGGCTTGGGGTAGAATTGGCCCAGAGCATGGCTCTGCTAATCGTACAAGGCGATTCTAGAGAAATGTCCACCACGCAAACATCAGCTGGTAAAAAGGTGAGTATTACTCCCCGAAAGTAGATAGGCGAGCTCTGGCAGTCGTCGTCGGGGACCTGGCCCCTTTCCATTAACGACCTCCCCGACGACAAAGACGATGACGACCACGACCCGTGGCTGGTCTGATCAGCATGGGCCCCTCCTCCCCAAACGGTTGACGCGCCCTTAATCCATGTAAACTAAACTAAACCAAGTGAAGAGAGGTGTCTTACCGTGATCTTGGGTGCATGCTGCGGCTGCAATGACGTCACGCGCGACCTCCCATTGGCGTGGACCACGGTGTTGAGTTTCTCCTGAGCGTTGGGCCAAGAGCTGCTGCGGTTCAACTGCATTGATGAGTCCCTCCCGCTCTTGCTTTACGTCACCTCGCTCTCGCACCCCCCCATCATGCAACGCGCGCGGACGCGAGACTCAAATATACGATTGGAAAATAATTGAATTGTTCTCAAAGGAGATTTAAGATCAAAGGACAAGATCTGGTACGCGGCGCTTGGTGATATCTCCCTGGTTCATGTTCGCTAATCTTCTCGTCTCTGGTGACGGAGAAGTTATAATCAGGACGCGTCGATCTAACGCGGCGACGACGAGATAGTTTGAAGTTTCCCGCTCTCGAGTGAACTAGTAGTGGGCAACGCTTTTCACTTCCTCCGCCGAAGAGTTCCGAACCTGGAACAGAAAGCAAACATTATGGATTAATGACAACATTTAATCAGGTTTTTATTAGAGAGTTTTAATTATTATTCATCATGATTACGCTTTGACCGTAAAGAATAATTAGAGGCAGCACCGACTGCGGTTATTATGTTTGAAATGTGGGGCTCAGAAACCTCCGCTAAACATGAAACACGACCAGAGGGTTGGGTTTAAATATCCATCCATTAGCTTTGTGAATGTGTAAACAACGATGAAAAGCCAGCGTGAGGGGAGAGGAAACAAATAACTGACTTCCGAGTAGATATATACGTACAACTAAAATAACGTATCGTAGCAGTTTAAAAAGTAAATAATTAGGTATAACTATAAGTATTTTCTTACCCCGTCTGGGCCCGGGGTAGAATTGGCCCAGAGCATGGCTCTGCTAATCGTAAAAGGCGATTCAAGAGAACAAGTCCACCTCGCAAACATCAGCTAGAAAGAGCGGTCTTATCCCCGAAACTAGAGACGAGTTTGGGCAATCGTCGTCGTGGGACATTGCCCCCTTCCCCTCGACGACCCCCGCCGCGAGAAACGACACAACGAACGATGACAAAGGGGATGACGACCGCGACTGAGAAACCCCCCTTCCTCCCTTAACCGTGGCTGGTTCTGACCAGCATGGGCCCTCCTCCCCCCCCCCCCTTTGGCTAGAGGGGTGCATTATGTAACGGTGACGCGTCCTAATTTTAATAAACAAAAACCTTACCGTGGGTGTTTCTGACCAGCATGGGCCCCTCTTCCCCATATCCCCCAGGCTAGAGAGAGTGATGCATTATGACCTAATGGTTGGCACGTCTTTAATCCAAATTAAAAAAAAAAAAAACGACGATGACGATTGCGACGTGAGAACCTCCTCTTTCTTCCCTCTACCCGTGGCTGGTTCTGACCAGCATGGGCATTTCCTCCCCATATCCCCTAGGCTAGAGTGGCGCATTATGACCTATCGGTTGACTCGCCCTTAAAACAAATTAACAAAAATATGTATTTTTTCGTAACCATCAGTTATTTGATACAAATTAAAAGGCTTATTTAGAGTTTTATGAATGAAAGTGTGTTTTAATGCAGAAAAGACCTCGGCGAATCACTAGAACTTATTGTGAAGAAATCACGAATAAGTTAGTAAAAGCTTTTAAATTATTTGGATGAAGGTACGATTTCACTAATTTGAACGAGCTTTTATATATAGACCTCTCCCCTCAACCATCAATGTCGCTAAGAAAGTGCTCGGGGGCATACAATTTAATCAAAATGTAAGCACAAAGGGTTTTAGCAAATTTCAATCGAAACTTTTTTTCCACCCATGTAATCTAGACAGATCATAAAAACACAAATCACAATAGGTTGGTGCGATTCAAAGGCAAAGTTATAAACTCACAAAAAAACAAATAACAAAAAGAGATGTTTATAACATCGTTTTTAGGCAAATTGCTTTTTGGTTTGCATGACACCACAGGTTTCTGAAAATTTTAAAACTATGTCACGTAGTGAAAATATGGGCGCTGCAGAATACATTTAAAATTTTGATTTTAATTATAGTAAAAATTAATATTTTCACGAATTTTGATTTGTTGAACATCTCCCCTAAAATACTGTTTCATGATTTTTTCTGGGGATTAAGGCAAAAATGTTAAAATCTATGACCATCAGCCGTCCATTTATCTTCAAATTTTTTATCACCATTATGTGACAAAATTCATACATCCAATCACAATCTTTGGCCGAGAATAGTCTTTGCTATTGCCAAATTCCCTTTCCCACTAAACTTTAGGCATTACTTAAAACATTAGATCAATTGATTTTGGATTGCGAATTTAGTATGTTTTGAATGTGGATACGAACTAGATTTAGGTATAAGTTCTGCACGCTGTACAAGTGGTTAGTTCGCGACGTAGTGGTAACAGAGGAGTGTAATATGTGAATTCTCATCCATATAATTAAAACATGGGCGGATTATAAAATCGTGCGTTGTAAAATGTCTTTAGATTCTATCACTTTCCTCTGTGATTACAGACTAGGAATTGTCTAAAGACTACTTTCTTTAAACACGTGATTGCAATTTTAAAATGTTTCACTTTTCTAGACATTATGAGCGGTGGGAAACGACAAAGTCTTGTGGCATTGTTTTACAATAAGGCCGTCTCAGTATTGGCCGCACGTATTATGCTAAGCTCGCACGTACATAGAAAGAAAACTACGAAGTGTCTCTGACGTCAGATAATAGGTCTGCACTTCGTCGCCATACTTCATGACGGGCTCATCCATACATTGTGTGTATTTAATTAAACACAATGAAACGTGAGACCCCCCCCCAACCCGTGGCTGGTTCTGACCAGCATATGCCCCTTCTCCCCTTATACCCTAGGCTAGAGTGGCGCATTATTACCTAACGGTTGACGCGCCCTTAATCCAAATAAATCTTGTTTTAAAGTGTATATGCAATGCATTTGTAATCAAATTGATAATAAGGCAGTGAAATATATTTTGAAACTTGCAAAACGATTTACAAGGTTAAAAAACGTTTCGTTTCTAACGATACCGACTCATCGGTTCTACGACAGTGCCAACCCCCCCCCCCCTACCCCACCACCAATCAGTATACACCGCCGTTACAGTTTCATACGGCACTAGAGCATATTTTGAATAATAAACATTCACTGCACATAGTTTGCAATCACATCAATTTCACGACACCAAAAGAAGGTATTTAAGTCATCTAAAATCGTTCTCGTTCTCGTTCTCTGGTTGGCCGTTGCTCGCTCGGCGATGACGTTGGTGCCGACAGAGTTGGCTTGGTCCGTTCAAAATAAGTCTTCCACTGAAAATCAGTTATGTGACTGATAAAGGCGACTCTGAATGCGAATTATATTTATTTATTTAACTATCTATTTATTTATGTTTATTTATTAAAATATGGCGTGAGGTGGTTGTAAGAAGCAAGAAGAAGAGGAAGAAATAGAAGGAGAATATGAAATGGAAGACGAAGAAATTGAAAGAGAAGAGGACATGACAGTCCGGGCTAAGCTCGAGAAAACCAGGCTTTGACGCAGAACGCAGAGGTAAATTCAGGATCACTTGGAAGCTCTATCATTTGTCCTATCGGGTTGTGGTTTGAATGTGAAATAGTTGGTATCAAGGCACATTTTCCAAATACTACTCACTCTTCTTATTAACTGACCGTAGATATGACACCAAACAGTTAATTTGTATAGTAATTTCCCAATTTTGTGTAAGAGACAATTATTTGAAGAAAACAAATCGAATGAAATCGGCTTTAATGGAGACACGCGCTCATCCTTTGTGAACAGCCTCCCAAAAATGTAGATTTTTTAAATGAAAAATAAAGGTCAAAAAGCGGTACGTTCTGTATGTGAAATAAGGTGGATTTGACGATCGAGCCTTTTTTTAAATGGACATTTAACTTTGTAAAAAAAAAAGTTGGCCCTATAGCTTGGCAAACAGTCAGGTGGTTATAGCCTCCCCCTGACCCGACTTACGTTGGACACAGGAGTAAAGATATATAATATATATTTATGAATGTGAAAGAACAAACCTTATATGTTTTCGCACACAGCCAGGAAGTACGTGTATCCACTCGCACGCGCCGCCCCCTGAAAGCCCCTAAATATGCAAGGCTCTGAGTGTGTGCGTGTTTCCCTGACGAACACCGTCTATAGTGAGTTACATATTTAGTAGCGTCGCCCGTAAAGAAACCCGGAGACTTCTTTACGACGCGCGGGGCTGACATTAACATGTAACTCGCGGGGAGGCGAGATGCGTCTGTTCTGGAGGTGACGCGTGCACACACACAGTGCGCCTGCGCGGAGTATAGAGCTGCTCCTGCAAGTCGTCCAAGGCGAGGAAAGAGACAAAGCCCATCTCGCAAACATCGGCTAGTATGAAGGGAAGAATACAACTCTTCGATACTAGAAGCAAACTCTGACAGTCGTCGTCAGGGACACCTCCCCCTTCACTTGTCAACCTCTTCCACGACGACGATCATCTCTACACGAACGATGACAAAGACGATGACGACCGCGACGTGAGAAACCCCCCTTCTTCCCCTTACCCTTTGCTGGTTTCTGACCAGCATGGGCTTCTCCTCCCCATATCCACTAGGCTAGAGTGGTGCATTATGACCTAACGGTTGACGCGCCCTTAATCCAAATAAACCCTTTCCCCGTCTGAGCCCGGGATAGAATTTGGCCCAGAGCATGGCTCTGCTAATCGTAAAAGGCGATTCAAGAGAAAAAGTTCACCTCGCAAACATCAGCTAGTAAGAGGGGAATATATTACTCCTCGAAACTAGAGGCGAGCTCTGGCAATCGTCGTCGGGGACACCGCCCACTTCCCTTGACGACCTCCCCGACGACGATGAAAATGACACAACGAACGATGACAAAGACGATGACGACCGCGACGTAAGAAACCCCCTTCCTCCCCTTAACCGTGGCTGGTTCTGACCAGCATGGGCCCCTCCTCCCCACATCCCCTAGGCTAGAGTGGTGCATTATGACCTAACGGTTGACGCGTCCTTAATCCAAATAAACAAAAAAATATAGTTTTTCACGTCGTGTGAGAACATCTCGCGTAATCTTCTAGAATTTGACTTGGTATTCAAGTTTCTAATGCATTATAGCTATTTAATATTCACCATCACACCTTTAAAATTTGCTTTATTTGAACTACCTGCTATGAATTTATATTCACCAGGAAACTTCCAGGTTAATATATTTTATCAGAGCGCTTTCATTTCAATAATAAAAAAATGTATTACAGCAGTGATCGTAAGTGAACTTAGCCCAGCCCCAGACTATGAACACGAATCTCATAAAAGGGAAATGTAGCCAATTAGTTACAAATTTCCCTGTTATAGCTTGTTTAGGTTAGTACACACTACACAGGCCAGTACATAAAAACAACAACTTTTTACTATATTGCTGCAAGCTTACATCGTGTTAGCAGAATGTACCAAATATGATGCTTGCGCACGCAATTTGATCTCTTATGAAGAACTTCTAGCATATGATAACGGAGACAAAATTTCAAAATTTCTCATCTAATGTAATTTATTTTACAACATTAAATTCACATCAAACACATTTCCTTTATTTATTATTTCAATTCAAATAAATAATGTATATTTCACTATCATCACCATTGTATTTTCTATTAACTCAGGAAACAATATAATCATTAAACACAACATTAAAACTCATTTCATTAGCTATCAACATATCACAAGCGGCGCAATATGACAACAACCACACCACAAACGATGACAAAGACGATGACGACCCTTCCTCCGCATATCCCCTATAGGCTAGAGTGGCACATTATGACCTAACGGTTGACGCGCCCTTAATCCAAATAAACAAAACTACGCTATAAAAATTTTATGAAGTGTATATATTTTAAGAGTGACTTTCTGTATTTTTATCAAAGAAAATATGATCGAACTTCTATGATAACGGCGACAAACTTTCTAAATCTCTCATTCAAAGTAAATTTATTTAAGAAAATTTAACTCACATACACATTTATTTTATTTATTTATTTCCATTCAAATTAATAATTTTTGTTTTGCTTTTACTATTACTAGGAAGCTTCTCAGCGCTTTTTTTAGTCGCGGTGATGGATGAGCTTTTTTTAAGTTTTTAGTTTGCATGGGATATCTTTACTTTTGCAAGTGCTTTCCTTTGCTGCCTACGCATTGTAGGTGATTGTTGTCAAGTTTCTATTGTTGTTATTATTTACCTTAAAAACTTATATTTCTATGGATTGTGGCTAACTTTTTCAAATTTTTCGTTCAAAAGGTACATACATCACCATAACCTTAATGTCCATGTATAATATGAACGTTGTAGCCCTACCCGTTTGGTCAGGATTGGCTCAAATGGCACGAAAATATCGCACAAAAAATCGAAAAAAATCGTAAAAGTACTACGATATTCATGAGAAATATTTCTTCGATTGCATACCCAAAAAACAATACACCTCTTAAGTTCAGAGATTTCGAAGGTCCCCTCCAATTTTAATCGCGATTGGAAAAAAACAAACAAACAAACAAACAAACAAACAAAAAACGAGCTAAATTTTTGGGGGGTCAATGAAATTGAAGTCTTCGCTTCCCTCATCCAATCACCATCATTTTATCCTAGAAAACAATATAATCATCAAACACACTATAAACTCATTTCGTTAACTTATACAATATCACATGCTGCGCAATATTACCTAACCCGTCTGGGCCCGGGGTAGAATTGGCCCAGAGCAGGCTCTGCTAATCGTAAAAGGCGATTCAGAGAAAAAGTCCACCTCGCAAACATCAGCTAGAAAGAGCGGAATATCTTACTTCCGAAACTAGAGGCGAGCTCTGGCAATCGTCGCCGGGGACCTTGCCCCTTCCCTTGACGACCCCCCGGCGACGATGACAATGACACAACGAACGATGACAAAGACGATGACGACCGCGACGTGAGAAACCCCTTCCACCACTTACCCGTGGCTGGTTCTGACAGCATGGGCCTTCCTCCCCCCCCCCCCCCTTAGGCTAGAGTGGGCATTATGACCTAACGGTTGACGCGTCCTTAATCAATAAACAAAAACATAACCGGTTGAAGCGCCCTAGTTTCTCACGTCGTCATAATTCTGTGACGCAAGGTAGTTAGCACGTCATGAGGTGTTAGTATCAGACCAGTGACATTGCAGTGGCAACCAGGCCGAGATCTTGTTGATATGCAACGTTGGCGATGTTGGCGTTTTCTCTAGGAACGGAGCCAATCACCAGGCCCCAATTCAAAACGCTGATCGCTGATTGGCCACGATTCATTCCTCGATGTCGGCAATAGTTCGGAACAGCTTTATACTCGGGCCGGTCGCGGTGGTTACTACACTCCAAGGACCTGGCTTCGGATCCCGCATAAGGCATGGACATAAAATCTTATAGTAGGGCCTAGCCGTGAGAAGTTTGTCATACTCTCGAATAGTTCAAACAGAAGTGCGGAAACAAAAATGTGGGTATAGCCAGTGACAAACATTGTTCAGTGTGCACAAGATTTAAAATGTATCTTAGTTCCCCCGTCTGGGCCCGGGGTAGAATTGGCCCAGGGCCCCAGAGCATGGCTCTGCTAATCGTAAAAGGCGATTCAAGAGAAAAAGTCCACCTCGCAAACATCAGCTATAGTACGAAGGATAGTATTTTACTCTCCGTAAATAGAGGCGAGCTCTGGCAATTGTCGTCGAGGATCTTGCCCCCTTCCATTGACGACCCCTCGACGACGATGACGACAATGACGACTGCGACGTGAGAAACCCACCTTCCACCCCTTACCCGTGGCTGGTTCTGACCAGCATGGGCCCCTCCTCCCCCCCCTAGGCTAGAGTGGTGCATTATGACCTAACGGTTGACGCGTCCTTAATCCAAATAAACCAAAACTGTATCTTGGTTAGTTGCGGCATTCAAGTCTTGACGCTTCAGACTGTCTTGCTTGCGAAGACGTTTTCATGTAAACTGGCACAGTATGTAGATCCCGTGTTGTGCTATAACAAACACTTGAAGCGAGCTCCAGCATCAGCAAGTAGTTGCTTTAGTACAAGCTAGTAGACATGAGATGATTAGCTCTTCATCTAGAATGTTTGTTCTAGGATGTTGCCGTGTCGGCATGCGACTCTAAAAATGCTGTTCGCCGCAAAATGCTGTTCGCCGCCTGCTGTACTCGAGGTTTCACACTTCATTCACACGTACGCACTACTCGCATACGATCACGCACACGCAATGTGTGCAACCGCGTGAGTCCAGGGTAGTAAAGTGTAGGGTAGTGTAGTGTGTGTAGTATAGTGTAGGGTAGTGTAGTATAGTGTCACGCACGTCTACAGACGGTGAGCACACGGTGATCAGTAGTCCGCGGACCATGCGACTCCTAGAAAGCGAAGTCAGGCCTTGCATAATGATCACAGCTACTGCTACACAACCATTTGTCAACGCGTTAAGACCCAACTGATGAATTACACACTGATTGCTAGTCTACAACAAGGAATCAACAGTTTCCCCCATCCTTAGCATTTTGTTAACTATTTAATCATGCATGTAGGCCTACATGTTGCGAAGTTTGTCATTATATCATATACCCCCGTCTGAGCCCGGGGTAGAATAGGCCCAGAGCATGGCTCTGCTAATCGTAAAAGGCGATTCAAGAGAAAAAGTCCACCTCGCAAACATTAGCTAGTATGAAGGGTAGTATTTTCCTCCCCGAAAATAGAGGCGAGCTCTGGCAATCGTCGTCGGGGACCTTGCCCCCTTCCCTTGACGACCTCCCCGACGACGATGACAATGACACTACGAACTATGACGAAGACGATGACGACCGCGACGTGAGAAACCCCCCTTCCTCCACTTACCCGTGGCTGGTTCTGACCAGCATGGGCTTATCCTCCTCATATCCCCTAGGCTAGAGTGGTGCATTATGACCTAACGGTTGACGCGTCCTTAATCCAAATAAACAAATTATTAAATTAATTATTTACCGTCTATCCTATTCAGAAAAAAACTGATTTACAAAGAGGACCACTTACTAATTGACTTAAATCGAAAAGTACGAAAGTACAGCACTGGAAGACTGAGCGTCCCCTCCAGCCTCCAATATGTATTCATATGTAGAATTGATTGAAGCGAATTATACAAGAAACAGACATTATATAAGTTGACACTTTACACTTTAAAGCTCTAGTAAATAAATAAAATAAAATAAATAAATTGTATTTAGAGTCTACCCACTCAGTTATATAACTGATTTTCAGTGGGGGACAGTAAATCAAAGTGACCATGCCAACCCTGTATAGGCCTAGTCGCGAAAGTCCAAAGTGATAACTTCTTTCACGATAATACTGACAATTTGATACCATTTTTACATAAAATCATTTTCAGAAAGTGGTCAAGTTTGACAAAACATTACCAAGTGTCAAGTGTTAAGCGATAAAGTGATCACGTGACCTAAAACACGTATCTAATCTCACGATAAGTTATGACGCGAGTATATCACTGGGGGCTGAACGAGACGGAGGCTGCGCAATAACAATATCAATAACACAAACATCTCTCGCCGCACTCGACTTCAATCCAACACTCATAAACGATAGACTATTTGAATTGTCCGTCTGAAAATGATCGATGGACTAAACGTCAATAACAGCTGACATCATAAAATACCAGTGCAAAATACATCACCTTTGTCAAAGTGTTATGGGGAGCGACAATGTCAATCGGGTGTGATTATCGAGGCCTAATTGTGGGCGTGCACAGAACACGTTAGCCGGGCGATATCGTACACAGAGATTGGACAAATAATTTGCCGCTGATGACATTTTCTACATTCTATCAATCATTATAACGTTAACGTGGCTCGTGTTTTAGGTGGAAAAGAGCGGGAAACCAAGTTAAACGACTTGTTTCCATGTTGTCTATAGACCTATTATAGGAGGCGGGAATCGGTTTAAAATCAATTTGATTCTATCTAGATAAAAGATTATTCAAGAACATTCGACAAAATTTTATTAGTTAAATTGCAATTTTCTCAATTTAAATCATCATGTTCATAATTCGGTTCCAGAAAATACGTAGGCACGCAACCCGTTTATCTATTTTCAGACATAAGTCTGAAAACATAAATAAAAACAATAAATGTGTTCTTATTTAAAGTCTATACCCACTCATGCCCTGTATTGCAATGTCCAGTCCAGTTAAAGTGGCAAGTAAATTCAACTGCCAAGCAACTTGTTGGATGAGCGTAGCGAGCGAAGCGAAGACTTCAATTTCACTGACCCCCAAAAACATTTAGCTCGGGTGGTTTTTTTTTTTTTTTTTGTCTGTTTGTTCGCGCTCTACCGGGCAAACGGCATATGCGATCTTGATGAAAATTTGACAGGACCTTCGAAATCTCTGAACTTAGACTTGCTACGTTTTTGGGTACAATCGAAGAAATATTTCTCATGAATATCGTACTTTTACGAATTTTTTCGATTTTTAGTGCGATATTTTCGTGACATTTGGGCCGATTCTGACCAAACGGGTGGGGCTACAACGTTTATATTTCACATGGACATTAAGGTAATGGTGATGTATTGCTTTCTGAAAGAAAAAGTTGAAAAAGTTAGCCAGAATCTAGGCTATAGAAATAAAGCTTTTAATATAAGTTTTTTGATTTTTTGTGCGATTTTTTCGTGCCATTTGGGCCAATTCTGACCAAACGGGCGGGGCTACAACGTTCATATTATACACGGACATTAAGGTTATGGTGATGTAGTACCTTTGAAAAGAAAAAGTTGAAAAAGTTAGCCAGAATCCATAGAAATAAAGCTTTTAATATAAGTTTTTACGGTAAATAATACCAATTGACAAGAAACAATAGAAACTTGACAACAATCAACTACAATGCGTAGGCAACAAAACAAAGCACTTGCAAAAGTAAAGATATCCCACGCAAACTAAAAACTTTAAAAAGCTCATCCATCAACGCGGCGGGACTTTAGCGTTTTCCTAGTTATCACTATGGCAACAACCAATCAGAAGCCTTGCAAATATTTACTTAGAGGACTAACTGCATGGCACAACTGATTTCCAGTGGGGTACTTTAAATTTAAAGCGGAGCCAGCCAACCCTGAACCCTGTCTGTATCTCACCATCTATGTCTGTATGGTCGATGAAGCCATGCATAGTTGTAAATAATAATTTACAAAACAAACAAAAAGTCAGTGATTAAGCAGAAATTTTTAAAATTCTAAACGTGACGTCTTTATTTCATCGCGATTTTATCAAACGATCATTGTTTTCTGTTTGTTAATACCGCCTACCTAATGGTTATGTCGCTTTACAACATCGAAACCAATAAACTGAAAGTACAAGACACGATGCGACAAGACTGTAAGGTGTAAAGCAGTGAATCACTGTTTGTAACAAGGTAACCAACCAATCAGTCTATCGCAGCAGCCAACAGCAGACTGTGAAAGATTGATTCACCCGCATGCTACTGATACCATGTCTATAATTGCAGCATCGTCGCAGCTAAACCAAGGCGACCACTTCACGGTTACACCTGACCAATTAGTCGTATCAAGGAACTTTTGTACAAACTCGGCCAACATTCGGAAAGCGTTACCCAGTCACGTAGTTTGCATTTTGTTGGAACCAGCGAACCCTTAAAACTTTCTTACGCTGTCGAATCACAGCGAATTCAGGAGTAAAGATAAAAATAACAAACTCAATTAACTAGGAAAACGCTAAAGTCCCGCCGCGTTGATGGATGAGCTTTTTAAAGTTTTAAGTTTGCTTGGGATATCTTTACTTTTGCAAGTGCTTTGTTTTGCTGCCTACGCATTGTAGGTGAATGTTGTCAAGTTTCTTTTGTTTCTTGTCAATTGGTATTATTAACCGTAAAAAACTTATATTAAAAGCTTTATTTCTATGGATTCTGGCTAACTTTTTCAACTTTTTCTTTCAAAAGGTACTACATCACCATAACCTTAATGTCCATGTATAATATGAACGTTGAAACCCCACCCGTTTGGTCAGAATTGGCCCAAATGGCACGAAAATATCGTACAAAAAACCAAAAATCTTATATTAAAAGCTTTATTTCTATAGATTCTGGCTAACTTTTTCAACTTTTTCTTTCAAAATGTACTAAATCACCATAACCTTAATGTCCATGTATAATATGAACGTTTTAGCTTCACCCGTTTGGTCAGAATTGGCCCAAATGGCACGAAAATATCGCCCAAAAAATCGAAAAAAATCGTAAAAGTACGATATTCATGAGAAATATTTATTCGATTGTATCAAAAAACGTGGCAAGTCTAAGTTCAGAGATTTCGAAGGTCCTGTCAAATTTTCATCCAGATCGCATATGCCGTTTGCCCGGTAGAGAGCGAACAAACAGACAGAAAAACAAACAAAAAAACAAACAAAAAAACACCCGAGCTAAATTTTTTGGGGGGTCGGTGAAATTGAAGTCTTCGCTTCGCTCATCCAATTAATACACTCCTTTTTGTATTCTACTGTAATAAGGCATCTATGTAGGCCTACTGTTATACTTTATTTTTGTAGAAATATTATTTAGTTATGTTTGTAAATGCATTTGTGTGAATTAAAAAATTAAAAGTCGAAATAAAAAAATTATAATTATTATAGCTGGAATAAGACTATACATAGTCTTTTTACGAGAATAGACTGCATGCTTTAGGTATCAATTCAGGTTTGATTTTAGGTACGTAATTTTCTCGAGTTGTTAATTATTCTATAATATGGATAGCTTTTAAACAACTGTATTTATACCTTTTGAGGATATTTAAAGTTTCTAGTTGACTCAATAAGTGATTTAAATTTTTGACAAAGTTCCAATCTTTTCGAAGTTCCTTATTTTGATGAACTTTCCCGGGATTGAGATCATTGTACGAGTAGGCTGTTAACTGTATGGATAATATGCAAGATATGGGCGTGTGTGTTGGAGCAATCACACACACTTCGGTCATATCAACGAGCTATCGTTGTTTGCATATTGATATTTAGTTTCGCTGCATACAATAATAGTTTAACACTTGGGCTCATTGCGTGTTGCTATGTTTTTCTGGTGTCTGGCTGGAGTAACTAGATAAATTTAATGGGTAACGAACATAAAAGTAGAACCAAAAATTAATAACGAAACGTGTTTTATGATCCTGTCTCGATCGCGTGCCAATCATAAAAATATAAATATGACCGTGAAACAACAATTTTCTGGTTGTATTGCATACACGTATTTTGTATTATCCATTTAGAAAGTTAGGTGGCTTTTAATAACACTTGACGACTGCAATAATGATAATTATATGTGTAACTATCGTAGCAGGTAAAATACATTTAATTTCTGTATCACGTTATAATTGACGCGCAAGCACCCAATAAAACATTAAAGATCTTCCATTTTAAAGACCTACAAAAAAGTACATATAATGCTTTATATTTGATATCAAATGGGCAACATGTTCATCGAGAGCGTAGGAAAATTTTACTTTTTAAACGAATAAATTATTATATTATCAGCCATTAATATCACAATTATTATTACACCAACACCCACTAGGCCTACCAATACGAAAATTTAGCTAATAAAATCTTTAGTGAAAGATTTCAAAAAATATATAACAATGTACACAGTAGACCGAGACCCTACACAGAAAAAAATGCAGGGACCTCGCCAGAAAAACTTTTGCATTTTACTATAATATTCTTAAATTGTACAATAATAAATATTATTTGTACGTACCCGTGTGTATTTGCACTACGCACGCCTGGACGATGTAAGACCGCGAGCACGTGAGTTTATGAATGAACCCAGCACTGACCTAGCGCACTTGTGTGAGACGTGTGGCCGGCGCGGGGGTAGACCGAGGACTGAGGCGTGGAGGTGGAAGGTAGTGGCGAGCGCTGCATGGCTTCCGTTGCCATGGCTACCAGCAGCGGCGTGTCTCGGCACGTCGCGCGCCGAGGTGCAACACATTAGCGTTAGCCTCCTGCTCAGTGAAAACGTATTTTATTTCTTTTATTGTGTTATGTGTTATTATTTATTGAAACTAGAGACGAGCTCGGGCATTCGTCGTCGGGGACCCTTCACCTTTCTTTTGACGATCTCCCCGACACTACGACAAGTCGACAACGATGACGACCGCGGCGTGAGAACCCCCCCACCCCCCTTTCCTCCCCCTAACCCGTGGCTGGTTCTGACCAGCATGGGCCCCTCCTCCCCATGTCCCCTAGGCTAGAGTGGTGCATTATGACTTAACGGTTGAGGCGTCTTTAATCCAAATAAACCACAAAAAAAAACTTTTGTAGATACCGAAATGGTATAATCAAGTACCTAAATTTAACTCCGTGCTTGGGTTGGTTAACTTCTCTTTGTGGATATATAAGGGCCCTGAAGAGGGGCATACATTGTCATTGCACCCTGGGCAGGGCGCGTATCAATATGTTATCGTGTGCCCAGACGCAGCACCCAGGGTCCTAAAGTGACGCGTGCAGTAGGGTCGAGGTTTAATTAAATCCAAGTCAATGTGATTGTTCTGCAGTTGCACGCGCTCGTGCCTGCAGGAGCTTATTGTGGGAGCTCGGCAGACGATAACATTGGGTTGGAATTAGTTATTCAGAACAAGCAAATAGGTGAACATGGGAGGATATTTGCTGATCTGCTCCTCGAGACGAGAGCATGCTTATTACATTTATTTATTCCCATTCAAATAAATAAATAACTTTTGTTTAGCTATTACTATCATCACCATCATTTTATTTTCTTATAATATATACACTTAGAAAACGATATAATCATCAAACACACCATTAACCAATATCACAGGAGGCGCAAATGACCTAACCGGTTGAACCGTCCAAGTTTCTCACGTCGTCATTACAGTCGCGTTGATGGACGGGCATTCATACATTGAAAACAAGTCGTAAAAGTGCGATTTTCATTTTAAATATCATTATTTGTATCCAAATTTATAGCACATCTAAATTCAGAGATTTCGAAGGTAAGCTGAAGATTTCATCAAGATCGGAGTAGCCGTTTGTACGGTAGAGAGCGAACAAACGAACAAATGTCACGTGGTAGGTACTGTCGCTACGCTCACTTTCCTGATCCAAAATCCACATTTGTTCGTAAAATACGCTCGTTTAGTTCACGCATACAAACTATATTTGTGAAACAAAAGATGTTGAATAGAAGTTTATACACAGTGCTTTGATGTCTTGAGGAATATAAAATAATAAAACGTTTCAAGCAGTGTTTAATATCGGACGATCACTCAATTAATGTCAGGAAGTGTGCAGTAATAATAGTTAACGGAACACGACAGTGCCAGCCAAGAATCGTTTGATGTGTTATTGAGGAGAAAGCCTTTTAGTTCAGTCTAGGATAATACGCCGCAGATTTATGTCTGCTAAACCACATCCTTTGTACCCACAAGATCCGCGAAGAATAGAGACTGATCTTATTACTCTTGTAGCGATTCCCTTTGAGTTGTCCAACATTAAACTCGACAGTTTTAATATAACTTGTAACAAAGTCTCTCTCGGGAGCAACAACGTGGAACACGTTCTTAGAATGATCAGCATCTGATGTTCTTAGAATGATCAGCATCTGATGTTCATAGAATGATCAGCATCTGATGTTCATAGAATGATCAGCATCTGATGTTCATAGAATGATCAGCATCTGATGTTCTTAGAATGATCAGCATCTGATGTTCATAGAATGATCAGCATCTGATGTTCATAGAATGATCAGCATCTGATGTTCATAGAATGATCAGCATCTGATGTTCTAGAATGATCAGCATCTGATGTTCTTAGAATGATCAGCATCTGATGTTCTTAGAATGATCAGCATCTGATGTTCATAGAATGATCAGCATCTGATGTTCATAGAATGATCAGCATCTGACGAACCACCCGTTATTGTTGTTCAACTGTGCACTGGATTCAACGAACAGTCTTATGTCTAATCATGCATGTTTATGTTTTTATTAATTTAAAATAGTATTTTACAGGGGCGACGAGGATCTCCAGTGTGTCCCAATAGAAAATGATTAACGTATTGCCAAACTTTTTTAATTTGTTACCAAAATATTGCGTTATTAGTATATTTTTATTTATTATTAATAAACTTATTTTACTTTATTTATACATTGTTGTTGTAATTTAACTATTTTAACTATTTACTTTCCTGTAGTTCATTGTTGTGTCTGCATCTACGTAATTTGGTTTGATTTAGTTGTCCTCCTTCCACATAAGTTTTTTTTTAAAACCTTATAGGATAGACGTCAAATAAGATAAAATAAATAAAAATAGTCGCTTGCGGAGAAAGTTCTGGTGGTATTAAATGGAAACCGAAAACGAAATATTCTTCAAACTACAATCAATTACGTTATACATTTAGGACTAGTCCCGGTTCTTGCGATTCTAGAAAATAAATTACATTATTCTACGTTGGGCCTATATTTTGTACGTACGGGCTGCTGGAAATGCTTCTGTAAAACATGGTATTGCAATTCTTTATTATTCCTATATTTATTTTCATATTTTTATATTTAAATAATGTTTCTATAAAGACTTGTTGCCTACATTCGGTACATAGTCTAACAATCGATGTACTTATTTATATTTGTGGTGTATAGTGAAATATTGTGCGAGTGCACTATGTTAACAGCTGAACATGGCCTAGGAAGTCACGCACCTAGCTTCAAATGAACTATACTTACTAGGAAGTGAAGCTTTAAATCTACCTTCTGTCGTGTCGGGTTTCACAATAGAACAATGTTTTTTGGTGGTCTATCGTGACCAGGGGAGCGGGTCTAGTCCTATCCAGAAGTACGTAAAGGTGAAGTATTCTGTACTTACTGCAATGGTGACGTGTATGTAAGTTTGTTTTCCACCGTTATTCGTAAATGTTTTTTATTCCAACTTCATCAATACTCTTGTAGCTCGCTGGTCGGGTGGGAGAACGATCATGAAGTAAACCGAGTGTCTTCACAACTAAGAAGCTACTTCTTACGGACCCGGCGCCTCCACCAAAACAGACATGATCAGTCAAGTTCGCTCCCTGGCTCGGGCAATGCCTGTTCTAACCTAATATACAACAGTTTTTCTTTTTCTTTTCGTATTTCCTACATGATTTTATTTAAAGTACCATTTAAATTTGATGAGTGGATTCTTTTATGTTGTTCAACACACGTTTATTTATTCAACAGCTCATAGATACAAGGGGAAAAAGCTTTTATGTTAGAACTTTCGAAGCAGATATTTTCCGTCCACTGGTCACGAGACTCATAAAACACCAGAAGTTCAGTACCATGACAAAACAAATCGTAAATCAAACGAAAACGTACAGAAAGACTTCGGATATAAAATACAGGTATGAAGAACAAATACACAATTTCACTGAGCAAAGTTAAACATTTAATTTTTTATAATAAAATTGTCCTTTGTAGGATTATATCAATCACATTTATTTGTTGTTGTTTTAGGAATGACTCTTTTTCATTCAACGTTTTAGTCACCTTGAAGTTTTTTTTATGATCTAGAGTCAGATAATAAACAAATAGAACCAAAGCATCAGATTAAGATGTGTTCGATGTGTGAGTATTAACACGTTGTTATCGTGAGATCGTCTATGAGGGTGTGTGGGAGGGGCGCCAAGTAGCACCACACAAACAACAGCCCGGTTATCTCCCGTGTGGGTGAGGTGTGTGACGTGCGACCCACTTTACAGACAAACAGCTCAGATAAACACCGTAGCAATAGAAAGAGCATTTTACACGCTTAAAGGGGTATTTAACCGCTAAACTCAAAAAATACATTTCATTCAGGCTAACTAGTAATGAATTTAGCAATCAACAGAAAAATTATTGGGGCCACCATGACCTCCCAAAAAATTGTCAAACATGACATTTTTCGAGCTAGGTCCCATCGGCAAAAATCTCCCATAAGAAATAACATGGGGACGATCTTTATGCCCCGTGACCTTGGAGGATTATGATCCAAAAAAATATTAGCCATTATTGACGTACTCTACAGCCTTTTCTGTAAATTTTCTATATTTTGTTTTGTAATTTGGGCAAGTAGTTTGGTCAAAATATGCTGATAACCAAGTTGGGGTGTGATTTTGGAATGAATATTTTTGCGTGTTTGAGGGTATATTTGGGCACAGTTTCAAGACACGATGTTATAAAGGGGCATTTTAGATTGGTACTATGCTCTAGTATCTATGTGGACCAAAAAAGAAGCAGGTTAAAGCCGATTTAAGAAATTTCCCAAAACACCAATTTTCTCTAATTTCTGGATCAAAAACATTCAAAAATTCGTGTTAAATCACAGTAACAAGATATAATTTTTTAAACTGTCGTTTTAGTGTAGTATTGTGCTAAAGATCACGTGGTAAAAAAAATAATTTTTGGGGTTTTTAGCCCCTTTAAACGAATTCCTAACAGATTAACCTCCTCCACTATAACCAACTGTCCCTTAAAGATCCGTATTATAGGCCCTACAAGTATATTTTACATTCAATACTAACATCTTTTCATAACTAGGAAAACGCTTAAGTCCCGCCGCGTTGTTGGATGAGCGTAATTGGTGCACTGAGCTGCCATGTGTTATGCGGATTTATGTTGTTCTGTAAAAAAATTATAACTTTGTTCAAGATTTTTTTTAAATAAAATAAAAATTTAATAAAAAATAAACTTACATATATATATTTTTTTTAATTAATCATAATTTTAAAAAAAGACAAAAATCGAAAAATTGCGATTTTTATAAGAAATAACTATTCTATTGCGCTCATATTTCACACGAATATATTAATTCATAAAATTAAGGTTCTGTGAAAAAATCATAACAATAAGATAAAGCATGTAGGTGTTATAAGTTAAAAAATTGTTTTCAAAAAGAAAAAAACCGCAAAATTTATATTTACATGAAAAATAATTTTTCGGTTGCGCTCAAATTTCACATGAATATCTTAATTCATAAAATTAAGGTTCTGTGAAGAAATAATTGAAATCGAATTAAGCATGTAGGTGTTATAAGTCGAAGAAATTTTTTAAAAATCGAAAAAATCGTTAAAATTGCAATTTTCATGAGAAATAATTTTTCGATTGCGCTCAGAAACGTGGCAGTTCTAAGTTCAGAGATTTCGAAGGTCTCCATAAAATTTCATCGCAATCGGAGTACCGGTTTACCGGAATCGTGTGGACAAACAGACAAAAATACAGAAAGAAAGAAAGAAAAAAGAAAAAAAGAAAAAAAAAAAAAAAGAAAGAAAAAAAAAAACATTCCGGATTTTTTTCTCCAGTGTAGTGAAATGGAATCTTCGCTTCGCTCGCTACGCTCGCTACGCTCATCCAATCATATCATACCCAACATCAGCTAGTGAGAAGGGTAGTATTTTACTCCCCGAAACTATAGAGGCGAGCTCAGACAATCGTCGTCGGGGACCTTGTCCCTTGACGACCTTTCGACGACGATGACGACAATGACACCACGAACGATAACAAAGACAATGGTGACCGCGACGTGACGACGATGACAATGACTCAACGAACGATGACAAAGACGATGACGACCGCGACGTGAGAAACTTCCCTTCCTCCCCTTACCAGTGGCTGGTTCTGACCAGCATGGGCTCCTCCTCCCATATCCCCTAGGCTAGAGTGGTGCATTATGACCTAACGGTTGACGCGTCCTTTATCCAAATAAACCAAAAAAAACTCAATACTAGTAATATACCTATAACTACTTGATTCACATGAAATGAATATTCTATTTTATTATTCATTTTATACCACGTCTTAGGGTAGTGTCTGAAAATTATTCAAAGTCTAGGTCCAGGTCCAGGTCTAGATCCAAATTCAAGTCCACGTCTAACACGTAGTTAGGTACTGATTATCTGTCGATGGCGTGTAAAGTACTGTCTGAAAAGTCTAAGTCTAGTCCATTCTGGTCCAATCGACAATAGATCGAGCAATCGAAGTGTACACTCGTTTTAGTCCGATTCAAAATGGCCGTCCGCGACAGATAGAACAATAAATGAATGCATTGTAAAATAAGGTAAACATTTAGGTTTTGTTTGTTTTTATCACGTATTTAATTGGTTTTACTAGATGTACAAATACTTTAATAAACAAATACTTTACAAAGGACTATGAATGCCCACCTAACCCTAACTTAGGTAGTGTTCTGACTTTGCCCGGCAGGCAGCTCTACTGCAGGCTAGTATAGGCACTTTAACATGAGTTGGACTTGGACCTACACCTGAACTTGACCATAATTCAGACAACCATATCTGTCTTCTTTTACTCTTAGTTGTAGCCAGGTGCGACGAGGGAGCTGGAACCTACTCGGGTCATAGGGTTGACAAAAACAAACACAGGTATTTCTGTAGTTAGTGTTTTGTGTTTTGGACCAGAGAAAGCAAAGTGACTTGATCGAGTCAATCGTGCTGCATGCGTACAACCGAGAGTACACAACCACATAAAACCACAACCACAACACACAACACAACCACATAAAACACATTTCCTGAATTTTATTATTTCCATTCAAATGAATCATTTTGCTTTTGCTTTTTTTTGTTTTGATAGTAACCCATCACCGAAATCATTTTCTTTTGTAAACTTAGAAAACAATGTAATAAAATCAAACACCATAAACTCATTTAATTAACTTTCAATGTCGCACAGGCGGCGCAATATGACCTAACCGGTTGAAGCGCCCTCGTTTTTCACGTCGTCGTGAGAAGTAGTGCCCAAATTTTGAATTTGATTTAAAAAGATTATTGCTCTTCCGACGGAAATTTAATTTAATTTTAATAATAATAATAATGAAAAAAGTCAATTTTGGAAAGTCCATCGCCAGAATATAAATAGATCAGCTAGTAGGGGAGCATTTTACTCCTCAATACTAGAGGCAAGATTTGGCATTCGTCGTCGGAGACAACTCCCCCTTCCCTTGACGACCTCCCCGACGACGACGACAATGACAACACGAACGATGATAAAGACGATGACGACCGTATCGTAATCGTAAAAGGCAATAAAAGAGGAAAAAGTCCATCATGCAAATATCGGCTGGTGGATACACATTTCTTTAATTTATTTATTTCCATTCACAAAAATAACTTTTGTTTTGCTATTACTGTCATCATTTTATTTTCTTACACTTAGAAAACAATCTAATCATCAAACATGTACCATTAGCTTCTCATCTCATCAACTTTCAGTATCACAGGCGGAGCAATATGACCTAACCGGTTGAAGCGCCCTTAAGTTTCTCACGTCGTCGTCGAACGTACAAGTGTTAAATAATTCCCCAAATCCAGAGGCGAGCTCTGGCGGTCGTCGTTGGGAACACATCCCCTTTCCTTGACAAGCAAACCCAACGACCACCATGACAACACGAACGATGACAAAGACGATGACAACCACAACGTGAGAAGTGAGAACCCCCAGTTTCCACCCCTTACGCGTGGCTGGTTAATTCTGACCAGCATGGATGGTACTTTCCTCCCCATATTCCCTAGGCTAGAGTGGCACAATATGACGTAACGGTTGACTTACCCTTTATCCAAATAAACAAATTTTTAAAAATAAGTGTTTTACGGACAGTACCTAACCTAAAAGTCTTCCCCCATGCACCCGACCTATCTGCCACTTGGTATTCACAGCACTCAGCCACCCGTCTGAAGTCTCAAGTCAAGGAGATATATTTAACTTCGTTCCCAAGAAACAGAAACGAAACGTCCCATGCAGCCACTTGGAGTTTGTAACGTGACAGTGACAACCTCATCAAGCAGGCGGCGAACGTCTCCAATACCCTGGTGTTTCATAGCGACGTTCATTTGTCTCCATCATGTTTCTACTGACACTACACTCTTCACAGTGCACTTGATAGTTCACAAAACTACTCGGCCCCCGTCTGGGCCCGGGGTAGAATTGGCCGGTCGTAAAGGCGATTCAAGAAAAAGTCCCCTCGCAAACATCAGCTAGAAAGAGGGGAGTATATTCCTCCCCGAATCTAGAGGCGAGCTCTGGCAATCGTTGTCGGGAACACTTCCCCTTTCCCTTGATGACTTCCCCGACGACGATGACAATTGAGTATTGACACAACGAACGATGACGATGACAAAGACGATGACGACCGCAACGTGAGAAGATCCTCACTCCCTCCCTCTACCCGTGGCTGGTTCTGACCAGCATGGGCCTCTTCTCTCCATATCCCCTAGGCTAGAGTGGTGGATTATGACCTAACGGTTGACGTGCCCTTAAACTAAATGAATTCAAAAGCTGTGACGTCATCTGAAACTCTCGTATAGCAATGGCTGTCATTTCAGCCGTAAAGTTCGAAGTAAATTGATATGAAAGTCGCATTATCTTCGACAAAGTTATCAGATAAATGGAAACACTCTGGAGTTAGTGAACAAGTACAGTTATACTACTACTACAGGTACACTACACAGCGTAACCTCTCAGATATATTGCAATTTCAAATGATTTAAGAGAAATTGCTACACAACCATGTTTTATTTCTGTTCAGCGTTTAGTAACGTCTCGCGAACGACAGATAGCACAAACCTGTTACTGGGTCGTATTGCTCTGGACAAAGACCTCGCACAAATAAAATGCCCGATACAAACGAAGTTGCAAAACACGTAATACACGAATGTTATTGAGATTCTATCTCTGCCATCTGTCTGCCTCTTGGGATGTTAGTTTGCTGAAGAGAAAGACAGTTGCATTGTTCTCAGTCACAAGCTGGGAACAATACGGAAGTTATGTGTTTATGTGATTGGATGATATGGTTTTCGTTTAAAATAACATGTATCCATTTTGGGCGCAAAAATGATTGTAAGACAAACCTTTCAATATAAAATCAAAGCAATAGAGTCAAAGGGAAATGAAGAGAGCTCTGCCGTGGGCTTGAGTCCCGTTCACCGACAGTGTTCTGATTCGTGACGTCCCGGGTACATGTGTCGTTGATACCGGCAATCCCGACTGAAGCTTTTCCAAGGTTTTCCTCAATCTTTAATGCGATTGCGAGGGATTGAGTCCTCATAAACAGCCCCAGACATCCCTTCACTATTGTCCTAGTATAATATACCTAGTTAGCTCAGATGTGTACCCTCAGCGGGCATCAATACGAGAAAGTTTGTACATTTACAATATAGTTATTCCTAGTCCTCTTGACGACCTCCCCGACGACGATGACGACCGTGACGTGAGAACCCCCCTTTCCTCCCCTTACCCATGGCTGGTTCTGACCAGCATGGGACCCTCCTCCCCACCCCCTTTAGACTAGAGTGGTGCATTATGACCTAACGGTTGACGCGTCCTTCATCCAAATATACAAAACAAATCTGTATAGTGTTGGTAATTACTTTGAAATGAATACCCCAACAGCCGGGTGGTCATCAAAACCTACAGCTACACTACATCTTATCAAGTTTGCTGGAGTACTTGGGCATCTGGAGCGTTCACCCGACCAAGTTTCAGTTACAACATATGCTTGAAACAACGTTCGTAAAATGTTAACATATTCCTTGATTTAACTTTTACACCGTAAAGTTTAATACTCGAAGAAGTTTTGCCATAAAATTGTTTACACTTAAAGTTAAATGTCCTGGGAAATATGAAGCCCTGCCTTCAGGTCACCGGGTTTCGTATCATATAGCTTGCTCTCAACTAGTTTGTTCACATCTAGCATAAGTTATTATTATTTTTAATAAATTTTACTTTATTTCTTCCAGTTCGATTAATTCAACACACCTTAATAAAAATTAAGTTGTAATTTGTTGGGTACAGAGGGTCACACGTGCCCTGCATTATCCTTCTTGCCCCAAGAGCAGGTAAAATTCATTAAATAACAATAATATAATTTGTTGACCTATAAATTGATCATGTTATTCCATCTCAAAGGGTAAGCAATCATATGAAGAACTTCTATCATATGATAACGGCGTCAAACTTTCTAAATTTCTCAACCAAAGTAATCTATTTAACAAAATTTAATTCACATCATACACATTTATTGAGCAAGCGAAGCGAGCGTCTCCACTTGACTCTTATGGCTCGAATGTCTGTTTTTTTTTTTTGGGTTACTGCTACGATACAGGTCGCACCGTTTCTCTGATCGACCTGAAATTTTGCACACATGTACATACACCTAGGCGGTTGCTGTATGTTTTGTGGCAAAATCGTTCAAAAAGTTAAAAAGTTACATTAAAGTTAATCGAAAGTTTTTTTTTTCAAACCAAACGGCGACAAAATCTGAGGTGCCAAATCATTTAGAATGTCCGTCCGATCACGAATATGTTATTTTTATTTGATCCGATAAGAAGTGTAGTCGGAAATAACATTATAACAAGTCCCGTTACCATGGCAACGGAAAGTCGCTCAGCTTTTTTGGCTCATGATAGCGGTCGCACGGAGGCTCGGATCGAGTTGAAATTTTCACCATCCGCAAGTTTCGTTCCCGATTGAATGCCATTAATTTTGTGGCAAAATCGTTCAAAAAGTTATAAAGTTACATTAAAGTTAATCTAAAGTTTTTTTTTTAAACTACACGGCGACAAAATCTGAGGTAGCCAAATCATTTAGAATGTCCGTCCGGTCACGAATATGTTAATTTTATTTTGATCCGATAAGTAGTGTAGATAGAAATTACATTTTAACAAAAGTAACGCTACCATGGCAATGAAAAGTCGCACAAGAATTCTGGTCACTATGTACTGCCACCTAGAAGTAATCAAGAGTTAAAATAGTTTTCCCAAAGAAATGATGTCAAGGTCCTCTAGATGGCGGTGGATTTTATCCATTCTCTCCTATTTTACAAATTTTCAGGTAAATCGGTCAAGACCTTAAAGACTTATTGGTATGTAACATTATGGGAATGTCGTACTCTGGTCGAGTTGCACGTACCGGTGCTCGCTCAACAACGCGTCCAACTGAGCGTTTTCCTAGTTTTATTTATTTTCATTCACATAAATAACTTTTGGCTATTACTGTCATCATCATTTTATTTTGTTATATACACTTAGAAAACAATCTCCCCCGTCTGGGCCCGGGGTAGAATTGGCCCAGAGCATGGCTCTGCTAGTCGTAAAAGGCGATTCAAGAGAAAAGCCCACCTCGCAAACATCAGCTAGAAAGAGCGGAGTATCTAACTCCCCGAAACTAGAGGCGAGCTCTGGCAATCGTCGTCGGGGACATTGTCCCCTTCCCTTGACGACCCCCCGGCGACGATGACAATGACACAACGAACGATGACAAAGACGATGACGACCGCGACGTGGGAAACCCCCCTTCCACCCCCTTTCCCGTGGCTGGTTCTGACCAGCATGGGCCCCCCCCCCCCCCCCCCCCCCCCTTAGGCTAGAGTGGTGCATTATGACCTAACGGTTGACGCGTCCTTAATCCAAATAAACTAGAAAACAATATAATCATTTAACACACCATTAACTCATCTCATCAATTTTCAATATCACAGGCGGCGCAATATGACCTAACCGGTTGAAGGGCCCTAGTTTCTCACGTCGTCGTCGTCGTGAGCTTACCCGGCACCTCCACCAAAAGACCAACACTAATTTTTGTCTTCTTCAACAATCTAATCACTTTAATTTATTTATTTCCTTTCATTTCATTAAATTCATAAATCACATTTCATTTTGTGTTCATATATAAATATTTTTTCAATCACTATCACCTTTACCATATTATTCTTATATTTTATAATCTCAGAAAACAATATAATCTTCAAACACACCATAAACTCATTACATCACAGGCGGCGCAATATGACCTAACCGGTTGAAGCGCCCTAGTTTCTCACGTCGACGTCGTGAGCTTTATCAGAGCAGATGGCTCTGCTAATCGTAAAAAGCGATTCAAGAGAAAAAGTCCACTTAGCAAACATCAGCTAGTAAGAGCGGTTTAATTCTCCCCGAAACTAGAGGCGAGCTTTGGCAATCATAGTCGGGGACACTTTCCCTTTCTCCTGACGACCTCCCCGACGACGATGACAAAGACGATGACGACCGCGACGTGAGAATCCCCCTTTCCTCCCCCTACCCGTGGCTGGTTCTGACCGGCATGGGCTCCTCCTCCCCATTTCCCCTAGGCTAGAGTGAAGCATTATGACCTAACGGTTGACGACCTTTATCCAAATAAAAGAAAAAATCAGACAATGCGACAATCTCTCTAAATTTCTTATTCAAATAATTTACTAACCAAATTCAATTTACGCCAAACAAAAGATGTTTTATTCAAATAAATAATTTTTTCTTTCGTCATCAATAGTCTCTATAATTTTCTTTTCTGCGACGCAATGTGACCTAACCGGTTGAAGCGCCCTAGTTTCTCACGCCGTCGTACTGATGGTTTGTAGACCACAGTTTCTCAAACACCGGCATTACAAACTATTTGCACTCAATGGAACAAGTGTGAATAATGACAGACAGACCCATTACCATCATAACTATCACAGAATGGCAGGCTATCCGATATGGCAGATGATTAAATTACTTTAATAATAATATTGATTCATAGATAATGAAGAGATTCATGAAAACAACTTAATAAAATCGATTGGAAGTCAGTAGTCGAATTTGACAATACGCATTTATTAATTGATTTGTAACTGAAGATATCCAAGTTTGACTTTCAGTTCAACGTAGTATATCATTGTTTTACGCGTTTGTTTACAAAGCATCGCTCCCGTGTTGGCCCGAGGTAGAATTAGCCCATAGCATGGCTTAGCTAATCGTACAATATAGGCGAGGTAAGAGATAAAGTCCACCTCGCAAACATCAGCTAGAAAGAGGGGAGTATATTACTCCCCGAATCTATACGGGCGAGCTCTGGCAATCGTCGTCGGGGACACCTCCCATTTCTCTTGACGACGTTCTTGACGACGATGACAATGACACAACGAACGACGACGATGACAATGACGATGACGAAGTTCCCGTTTTGATTCATAAAAGAGTAAAAAAACTGCACCCGAAAATCTCGCTCAAAGTTAAATAAACTTCCGTAAATCTGTCAATTTCTGTCCGATTTGACAATGAATTGGTTATTTGTCAATGGGAGGACTCCCTTGTTAATAATTTTGAAGAAAATATTGATTTTGAGACGGACTTTAAATTAACAAATTTGTAAAGGGGTTAGCCTTTGTGAATTTTTTGGCGAAAACATCAACTGCACAACAGGGCAATTCTACTACTGCCCAGTCAGTTATGTCAGTTATGTGTATGTTATGTCAGTTATGTGTATGTTATGTCAGTTATGTGTATGTTATGTCAGTTATGTGTATGTTATGTCAGTTATGTGTATGTTATGTCAGTTATGTGTATGTTATGTCAGTTATGTGTATGTTATGTCAGTTATGTGAAAAAAAAATACTACTGAAAACTACTAAAAAAAACTACTGAAAACTTTTGTGTAGTTTTTTTGGACAACTACACAAAAGTTTACAGTTGTTAGTTACTTATGTGTAGTTTTTTTTGGAAAACTTTTGTGTAGTTTTTTTGGAAAACTACACAAAAGTTTTCAGTAGTTAGTTACACAAAAGTTTTTAGTAGTTAACTTTACAAAAGTTTTCAGTAGTTAACTTCACAAAAGGTCAGTAGTTAGTTACAAAAAAGTTTTCAGTTTTTTGGAAGTTGAACTACTCAAAAGTGTTAAGTAGTTACTACACTGATGTTTTCAGTAGGAACTACACAGAAGTTTTTAGTAGTGAAACTAGTACTCAAACAATTGTTAGATAGCAGGCCTAATTTTTAACATAATTTATAACAATTCTTACGGTCTGCCGTAATAATAATTATTAACAATTCTTATGTTCTGCTGTAAGAATATACACGGCGAACTATAAAAGTACCGACCGGTAACTGTATGTTCATGTAGGTTGGCATGCTTATTCAGCTTGACCAAATGCTTGGCACGAATGTCACTAGAACGGTAGGTTATAGGCCTAGGCTAAGTAGGTTCAACTTTAATTTCTTGAGGCTAGATCTAGGCCTAGACACAACAGTAAAAAAACACTTCCACCCCACCTTGACAATGAACTTTTGGCTGTATTCAACCTGAACAGGAGATAGTTGTATTTTGTATAGGCCCAAAGGGCTAGCTAGGGCCTAGTAAGCTTTAGAATTGCTCCAGGCCCAGGCTCTACACCCCAATTATTCAGATTTATTCCTCCAGTCTAAAACCTGGGCCTCTAGAGATAGGCCTAGCCCTAGCCCTAGCCTAGTAGGGGGTCCCCACACGGAAAATAATCATTCAATCTTTTTAAAACAATCATTGATTTTCTGCCCGATGATTAAATTGGAATAACTATTGAGCAAACATTATTGGAAATAATTATTGAGGGATTATTGGATTTATTGAAAATTATAACAGTTGCATTTTTGTACAAAAAATATTTAGAAAAAAAATCACGATAAAACCAAATGACTCGACTCATTATATATGTTTGGGCACCCTCGATAATAATATGTAGGTTAAAAAGTGTAAAAAAGTTTGTCCAGACGGGGATCGAACCAGGGCCGGCTGCGACGTGAGAAACCCTCTTTCCTCCCCGTACCCGTGGCTGGTTCTGACCAGCATGGGCCCCTCCTCTTTATTTCCCCTAGGCTATAGAGTGGTGCATAATACCTAACGGTTGACGAGCTTTATCCAACTAAACAAAAAATCATACGATCACGGCTACAATCTTTCAAAATTTCTTATTTAATATAATTCATTGGATGAGCGAAGCGATGACTTCAATTTCACTTACGTTTTTTTTACGTTACCCCAAGAAAAATAGCTCGGTTGTTTTGTTTTTTTTGTTGCTTTTTGTCTGTTCGGTCTCTACCGGGCAAACGGCATAATTATGCGATCTTGATGAAAATTGTAGGGGACCTTCAAAATCTCGGAACTTAGACCAGCTACGTTTTTTGGTATAGGCCCCTAATCGAAGATATATTTGACACAACGAACGATGACAAAGACTATGACGACCGCGACGTGAGAACCCCCCTTCCTCCTCTTACCCGTGGCTGGTTCTAACCAGCATGGGCCCTCCTGCCCCATATCCCCTATAGGCTAGAGTGGTGCATTATGACCTAACGGTTGACGCGTCTCCAAATAAACAAACAAAAAACACCAGCAAATCTGCAATCCAATCTTTTTTTTTTCATAAGTCTCCTCGTCTTTACGTTGTGACACATGGACCGTGGAAATAGAATAATATAACTTGGGTGTTTAAAGCATAAAATATACTACCTATACATAAAGAAATGGCTCAACTTTTCTGTGACAGTTTGCAACGTGTGCATCTAACTGAAACATTAATAAAATAATACTTTACATCGGTATTACTGTGTATGTATGCGTTCCAGTACATCATCTAGCTCGCTCTAATCTGCATGTTCCGACTAACAATGAGCACGTTCATCTAGTACTTTTCATCTGTATATCTGTGTATGTATGCGTTCCAGTACATCAACTAGCTCGCTCTATCTGCATGTTCCGACTAACAATGAGCACGTTCGTCCAGACGATCTCGCTACGAGAGACTGATAATATGATATCGCGGTCTGCGAGCTGTGACAATAACGCCCAGCTCCGGTGTTCAATAGAATCACTCACTGGTTGAAACAATAAAGAAAAATATAAACCTGCACTTCGTTAGTCAACCCATTCAGCTATGCAGCCATACACACAGCAGTGGGGGACGTTATAAGAGGAAGGACTATGATACCGAAGGAAAGAAAGCAAACATGGACAGCCCTACAACGTAGATTATCAAAAGGCATATTGTTCGTTAATCAGACAGAAAATTGCCAGGAAAATTGTCAAGTTTCGACTTGTTTTATACTATTATTATTAAAGTAAATGTTTGTAACGCGTGACTGTAGAGTGTAGTCTTTCATTGACACTTTTGTGACAACTGTGTAAAGTTGGAAAGAACTGTGGTGTCCGCTAGACGAGCGATCCGTGTCCTGTGTCATCTTACACGGAAAGAAATATCGAGCCAAGTTATTGCAATACCAATGGTTAGCCCGTTACAAAATTAAGTTCGCATCATACACATATTTTTAAGTTTTTCAGGCTTTCGTGGCCCGAAGTATTAGAATCACAATTGTAAACTTGTCGGGTTATTTCGCCACGTCGATTTGACTTACCCATGTCAACGTTTCTGGACCGCTCTGGGCCCCGTCATCAGGTCGGGCCCAGAGCGGTCCAGAAACGTTGACATGGGTAAGTCAAATCGACGTGGCGAAATACCCGACAAGTTTACAATTGTGATTCTAATACACATATTTTCTTTTATTTATTTATTTCCATTCACAAAAATAACTTTTTTCTGCTATTACTATCATCATTCTTTTTTCTTATATATAAACTTAGAAAACAATCTAATCATCAAATCTTATCAACTTTCAGTATCACAGGTGGCGCAATATGACCTAACCGGTTGAAGCGCCCTAGTTTGTCACGTCATCGAAAAATATAACAACTGCTCCAACAGCGAGCTTTCCATGTGTGTTACTAAAATGCAGATCGTGTATCCGAGTGAAGCAAACACAAACAGTTTATAACCCCACCCCATTCCTCCCCTGCATCCTCCCCATATCCCCTAGACTATAGAGTGGTGCATTTATGACCTAACGGTTGACGCGCCCTTAATCCAAATAAACATAATACATTTGAGGTAGAAGATATATATATTTTATTAAACTTGTTTTTATAGGATGCCCGCTGTAGGGTAAACATCAGATTATCCTGGTATGACCCTTTTCAGGGGACTCCCCCGTCTGGGCCCGGGGTAGAATTGGCTCAGAACATGGCTCTGCTAATCGTAAGATGCGACTCAAGAGAAAAAGTCCACCTCGCAAACTAAAGCTAGTAAGAAGGGTAGTATTTTACTCCCCGTAACTAGAGGCAAGCTCTGGCAATCGTCGTCGTGGACCTTGCCCCCTTCCCTAAATGAGCCCTCGACGACGATGACGACAATGACACCACGAACGATGACAAAGACAATGACGACCGCGACGTGAGAACCACCCACCTCCCCTTACCCTTGGCTGGTTCTGACCAGCATGGGTCCCTTTTCCCCGTATCCCCTAGGCTAGAGTGGTGCATTATGACCTAACGATTGACGCGTTCTTAATCCAAATAAACAACAAAAAACGGACTGCTGGTGGTGGGAATCGAACCGAATGAGAGCTACACGCCTTACGCATGAGTCGCCACTGTCGGAGATGGGAGAGGAGATGCCAAGAGGAAGGCCGGGCCTGCTTAGTGATGTTTTGATCCTGTACCAAAGGAAAAAACGCAGTCCCCAGTCAACGGTTGATAATTAACGATAACGGCGAGGCGATAACTTGTCAGCCAAGGTTGGAGATGCGCGACGCAAGTCAGTGCAATCTCCTTGCAAGTCTCAGAGAAGCGAAGCGCAGTGCAGCGTGAGGATGGAAACAACGCGGGCCGCAGCGTGGCTCACATCGGCCCTCTGGTTGTTGTCAGCAACGACGCGTTCTTGTTCGGGGAGCTGCTCCAACGGCACCAACATCGCGTTCAGCGTCATCAACACCAGGAACAGCGCGGCGCAATGGACTACGGAGGTAAGAGGTGCTAAGAGGTCCCGGGTTCGAATCCCGCGTCAGTCAGAAGAGTTTTAAGTTCTGATACGGACCCATCAAGTCTAGGGTCGAGTATGTGTAAACGGTACACGTCGTTGGTCCTAGCAACGTAGCTCGGAATATATTCCAACATGGCGGCGGTCTAAGCCGAACCTCTGGCTGCACAGCATTGGGGTAGGTTAGGTTCTAAGACAGTTTTATGTCGCAGGTCAGGCTGGACAACGAGAAGGAAGTGAACGCGGGCAAAGGTCGGTGGAACGTTAAGATTGACCAGATCAACAGTTTCCAGTGTGCGGGCACAGTGCACTTCACAGCCTCCCTGACAGGTAAGACTATAGTGTACACGCGGCCAGTCTGAAGCGAGGCAAGTATAGCTGCCGGATCCCATTCACATCACATGCTAGCAGAATGGACCAAATATGATGCCATGCGCACGCAATTTGATCTCTCCCAATCATATGAAGAACTTCTATCATAATAATAACGGCGACAAACTTTCTAAATTTCTCATCCAAAGTAATCTATTTAACAAAATGTAATTTACGTCATACACATTTCTCTAATTAATTTATTTTCAAGCTCCCGTCTGGGACCGGGGTAGAATAGGCCCAGAGCATGGCTCTGCTAATCGTAAAAGGCGATTCAAGAGAAAAGGTCCACCTCGCAAACACACTCAAAAAACTGAATAGTTGGAACAACCAAAATAATATGGGTTGAAGCATTTGGTTATCTAATAAGTGTTGAATTAACTATATTTTAGTTGGATGACCACAAATAGCTGATGAAAGAGAGGTTAGGATAACTATATTATTTAGTTAAAAAACTGTATGGTTGGAACAACCAAAATAAATGTTAAATAAACTATTGTTCAAAAAACTGTATGGTTGGAACAACCAAAATAATATGGGTTGAAGCATTTGGTTATCTTATAAGTGTTGAATTAACTATATTTTATAAAACCAAGACTCTTAGACCGGGAAGATATAATTAAACACAAACACACGAACAATAACCACGGTCAGAAAAAATAAAACACTTACCAAAAAGTGCGTAAATTTTCGGAAGCTCCGCTTCCTTCCTCAGACGCGAGGGAACTGGGAACTTCAGTTCAGTCATTTTTATATTATTTGCCGCAAAATGAGTGGTGGGGGGAGATGAGGAGGTCACCGACAACTATATATTTAGTTATATCAACCTACTTTATGGGTTAAAAAAATTAAAGTGACGGCTCTGTAACCAATTTGAAAGTCAAAACAACTACACGAAATAGTTATTCCAACCAAATATTGGTTATGCATACTAAAATAATATGGTAACACGAACAACTTGTATTTGTTGTTTCAACTAGTAAAAGATTAACTAAATTATTTGGTTACAATAACCCATAATATAGCAGGCTAATAGTTTACCATATTATTTGGTTCACATAACCCAAATATGGGTTATTCTAACCAAACAGTTTTTTGAGTGCATCAGCTAGTATAAGAGGGAAGTATATTATTCCCCAAAACTAGAGGCGAGCTCTGGCAATCGTCGTCAGGGACCTTGCCCCCTTCCCTTGACGACCCCTCGACGACGATGACGACAATGACACCACGAACGATGACGAAGACAATGACGACCGCGACGTGAGAAACCCCCCTTCCTCCCCTTACCCGTGGCTGGTTCTGACCAGCATGGGCCCCTCCTCCCCCCCCCCTAGGTTAGAGTGGTGCATTATGACCTAACGGTTGACGCGTCTTTAATCCAAATAAACAATCACGTCGTCGTTGGTGGGCAGGTCAGTTACTTGTTCGAGTCTGCTCCTCGGGTAAGTCGACTTGTTATTACACGAGGCAAGTACTGGCCTCGTGTATGGATGTTGTAGCCTCCATACATAAGGTGATGAAACGTATAGTGGTCCCAACGAAAGAATGCAGGTGACTCGAAATTGTTTTCCCAACATAACAACTTTGTCCGTTCTATTCACGCTAGCTCAGCGTGGATCTAGCACACGGAGGAACTCTGTGATCTAGCACAGATAATTTTTGCTTGCGTTGGTAAAAGATATTTCTCTCTCATACACAAATGCGACATTCCTTTTACCGTGCTACTCCCACCACTACCAAGCATCTGCATTCTTTCGTTGGAGCAAGTATACCGGTGTCCCGAGAGACTCGTTAAAATGTCGTATTTGTACCGGTTTGCAATTTTGGAGGGGAAATGTACCGGTATTCAGTCAACTGTACCATGTGGAAGGATAATGTTTTACGTGAAAAAATACACTCCTCTGATAAAAACTATAACAGTAATAACATTGAAATAGTTCTTCCACTTCCAAGTAGATAATTCATTTTCTCTAGGGGTGTGCAAGCATTATTCAATGATTTTGGTGGAGGTGCCGGGTCGCGCTCGAGTGTGAAAATAAATATCTTTATCTATTCTTGGCGTTACCTAACCAACCCTGATTATCCATTATAAACCTCTGTCTTTTGATACAGTTTGTGTTCTTTTTGGAAGTTCTAATTTTTTTGGCACAAATAATAAAAATATGTCACTATAATGTTTGTATCAACATTTTCATAATATAGATAGATAGATAGATAGATAGATAGATAGATAGATAGATAGATAGATAGATAGATAGATAGATAGATAGATAGACAGATAGATAGATATTTTTATTCACTTAGGCTAGTACAGTGTACAAGTATAACTCTTTGCAGAGAAAGTGAATAGTCTATAATTAATAATTAATAATAAAAGTGATAGTAATTTTAATGATATACACAGAGTTAGAAGGAAGAATAGTTGGATATAAAGCATATTGATAATTGATATGGATATTGATATTGATATGTTTGATTGATAATATTGATATATATATATATACATATATATATATGATGATTCATTAATTGATTAATAATGATAAACACAGTGTTTATGTTAAAGTAGAGTAGATGCAAAACAATAGCATGCGCTACTATAGATTAAGAACTCATATATAATAAAGAAAAGTTGGATATAAAGCAATTTTTGATGTGATATTGTGATAAGAATTGCTGATGGCACAGAAAACAGCAATGATGTACAGTAGAATGTGTCTAGTATATATTGATATTTATATATATGATGATTGATTGATTGATTAGTGTTTATGGTAAAGTAGAGTAGATGCAAAATATGCCCTACTAGATTAAGAATTCATATAGAATAAAGAAAAATTGGATATAAACTATAAAGCAATAATTGATATGATATTGTGATAAGAATTGCTAATGGCACAGAAAACAGCAATGATGTACAGTAGAAGTGTCTATAGTATATAATTGATATTTATATATATATATATATATATATATATATATATATATATATATTATCCATATGAATTAATGAACTAGGTTTTTCGGTTATAATGCCACGTTTATTCACATTAGGCCAACGTTTCGATGAAATTTCACTCATCTTCTTCAGGGCCAATACAAATTAATATATAAAAAACGAAAACTACATTACATTGATAAATTCAGAACAAAACTGGGAAAACAAAATACAACAAAATATAAACAATAGAAATCACTGCACATATGGCAAATTAAAACAACTCAAAGAATCACTGCAAAGCTTGACGTTGTAGTTTTCGTTTTTTATATATTAATTTGTATTGGCCCTGAAGAAGATGAGTGAAATTTCATCGAAACGTTGGCCTAATGTGAATAAACGTGGCCCTTATAACCGAAAAACCTAGTTCATTAATATATATTTATATGTTAGTACTTTAGACAGAAATTAAAAAAGTGACTACACCGGGGTATGAATATATGATATATATATATATGGATTGTTGTATGTTTTCGCGGCCCGTCATAGGATAAAAACAAGGATCTTGGGTAAAACCGCGTCGAAAATAAGATGAACCAGGGCAGCCAACCACTGTGACTCCAGTGCTTGCCAACCACTGTGACTCCAACCTCCGTAGAGTCACAGTCAACCTTGAAAATGTCTGACGTAGTACAGACGAAACGTCGGTGGACGCCCAGGTTCTGCCCTGGTTCATCTTATTTTCGACGCGGTTTTACCCAAGATCCTTGTTTTTATCATATATATATATATATGTGTGTGTGTGTGTGTGTGTGTGTGTGTGTGTGTGTGATGATGGATTGATTAGTGTTTATGTTAAGGGGAATCCCTAGACCCAAATATGATTTCTTAAGAATGCAGTAAAGACGTCTGAAAAGTAAGAAGAGTGTAAGAGGGCTATAATAAAAGAGCGGATTATTTTTTTGAATTTTTTTCGACGGGACATAACCTCAGAATCAACAATTGTATTCAAATTACTGGAATCAGTTGCTCAAATTTAAAATTGAATTTTTAGCAGCAGATTTTTGTATATTATTTCTACACTCCTTTATCTACAACCTAAATAAAAGGATTTTTGGATTTATTTGGTTTGTTGCGTTGCACAATTTTTTTCGCCTGCCGGTACAATTTCAAATTTTGTACCGTTTAACGGAAAAAATCGTGCAACGCCTGAAACCATATAAAACCAATAATACTTAAATTTAGGTTGTAGATAAAGGAGTGTAGAAATAATATACAAAAAACCGCTGCTAAAAATTCAATTTTAAATTTGATGAACTGATTCCAGTAATTTGAATACAATTGTTGATTTTGACGTTATGTCCCGTCAAAAAAATTTAAAAAAAATAATCCCCTCTTTTATTAAGCCCCTCTTACATTCTACTTACTTTTCAGACGTCTTTACTGCATTCTTTAGAAATCATATTTGGGTCTAGGGATTCCCCTTAAAGTAAAGTAGATGCAAAATAATAGAATGCCCTACTAGATTAAGAATTCATATAGAATAAAGAAAAGTTGGATATAAAGCAATGTTGATGTGATATTGTGATGATAATTGATGATGGCACAGAAAACAGCAATTAGAGGATGTACAGCAGAATGTGTCTTATATACCTGCACAATCCAAGGAAGCGTGTAAGCACATATATATTATATATAGAAGTTAGTTACATCATTTCGGCTAAGGGAACATTTGAAAATTTTAAATTACAGTGCTTGTTTGTGGTTATACTCTAGATAATTTGTAAATATTATAATGAAAAATGAATTAACTGCAAATATTTACATGGAGAGGTAGTCATTGATGGAGTAAAAGCTGTTTGCTGTAAGATATGATTTCAACTTATGTTTAAAGGAAGACAGGGTGGGAGAGGTTTTGATGTGGTCAGGGAGCTTATTGTAGAGGGTGGAAGATAGATATTCAGGGCCTTGTGCAAAGAGGCGCAGATTGTGGGAGGCCTGTGTATGTGAAGGTTGGCTCTAGTGTTATGGGAGTGCACAGAAGCATTTAGATGGAAGAGGTTACGGTTGGTGTGAACGAATAATGCGGCTGATTGGATAAGGGTACATGCTAGAGTAAGAAAACCAAGTTCCTTGAAAAGTTCTCTACATGAGTGTCTTCTGGAGACACCAGCTATGATACGAACCGCTCTCTTTTGGAGAATGAATATTCTGTTCGCATGGGGGGAAGCTCCCCAAAATAGCAGGCCATATAATACCACTAACTACTGAATTATGTCATAGCCTAGCCCTAATAACATTTTGTGCTTGGTCATTAAAATGATCCAGAGAGAGATTACATTTTAAATCAATTAGATATTACACTTTTGGAGCCAACATATAGACATACCAATAAATAAAATTAATATTGAACATAGGCCTAATTGTAAAAACATTGTCAAAGAGTAATAGTGAAATTTAAAAAAAAAAAAATAAGTACTTGGACTCAATACTCGAGTTATTTTAAGACTCGGACTCGACTCGAATTAAAAAATCAGGACTTGCAACCCTATTTTTCTAAGTCATTATTTGCACTGATTTTATTTATAGATACCTAATGAAAAATCAAAATGTAATACTCATGCAACTGAACTACGTTTTTGATTAATTACAAACCTACACTATTTATTTCGTTGTGAAGACAAAATATACTAAACATACACCATATTATACTATAGGAAGCTTCCCAAACGCTTTTTCAGGCGCGTTGTTTGCGTAATTGGTGCATTGACCTACCATGTGTTATGCAGATTTTCTGTTGTTCTGTAAAAAAATCATTGCAATAGGATAAAACATGTACTATGTAGGTAGTATAAGTCGAAGAATTTTTTTTTAACGAAAAAGCGTAAAATTGCGATTTTCATAAGAAATAATTTTTCAATTGCGCTCAAATTTCACACGAATATATTAATTCATAAAATTATGGTTTTGTGAAAAAATCATTACAATCGGATAAAGCATGTAGGTGTTTTTAAGTCAATTTTTTTTAACCCTCTCAGTCATGGCGTCCATGATCATGGACATGAAATTCCGAATTTAAATCCGGGTAAATGATAAGTTTTTCGGTTTGACCACATTTTTTATTTTTTTGGTGAATTTTAAAAGAAATTTAAAAAATCCCCATTTCAATGGGATGAATTGTACCTTTATTAGAGAAGATTGAAAATGTACATCCGCAAAAATTGCTAAAAATGTGAAAATTTTGGTTTTGCCCGGAAATGTAATATCATTGTAGTATTGCTGTTTTTTTAGATAAGCAAAATCTAAAATATACAAAAAATTCAGAAAAAAATCTTCTTTTAGAAATGCGCTTCAAATTTAAATTTGAACTTAAATTGTAGCTTTAATTTCAAATCCAAAATTTGGCCCAAATTCCTTAAAAATGGTCCTAAAAAATATTGAAAAATATCAAAATACTCAGAAAAAAATTGCGTAAATTTGCAATTTTCATGAGAAATAATTTTTCGATGGCACTAGAATTTTTGAGTGGTGCATTATGACCTAACGGTTGACGCATCTTTAATCCAAATAAACTTTTAAAAAACTTGTTGATTCTGGCGCTGTCCGGGGGTGGAATCGTGTCCAACTTCATTGATCGGTGTATCGTATACTAGTCGGTCAGTGTTCGCTCATTGATGGTGTCGGCGCCTAGGTACCGGGTTGGCTTGATCGCCTTTGAATGTAATGTCCCCCACTGACAATCAGTTCTGTGCCTGAGAGGGTAGAATCTAACACTATGTTTCCCCCCACCTACAGTGCCCGCGCCCCGCAACATCCCCGGCTACGACTACCTCCCCGGCGTGGGCTACTACAAGATGCACGGCCCGGGGGTTGTGTGGGAGGAGGCCAGGCGGACGTGCGTCAGGGAGGGCGGCATCTCCCTCCCCTCCCCCGTGCAGTGACTGAGAGGGTAGAATCTAACACTATGTTTCCCCCCCCCCGTGCAGTGCCCGCGCCCCGCAACATCCCCGGCTACGACTACCTCCCCGGCGTGGGCTACTACAAGATGCACGGCCCGGGGGTTGTGTGGGAGGAGGCCAGGCGGACGTGCGTCAGGGAGGGCGGCATCTCCCTCCCCTCCCCCGTGCAGTGACTGAGTGGGTAGAATCTAACACTATGTTTCCCCCCCCTGCAGTGCCCGCGCCCCGCAACATCCCCGGCTACGACTACCTCCCCGGCGTGGGCTACTACAAGATGCACGGCCCGGGGGTTGTGTGGGAGGAGGCCAGGCGGACGTGCGTCAGGGAGGGCGGCCATCTTGCCATCATCAACTCAGAGCTAGAGTCGACCATGCTGCAGCTGATGTTCGCCAAGACATCCAGCAGAAAACCCTACGCATTCATAGGCTTCCACGACCACTACCAGGAAGGGAAATATCTCACGGTTTACGGTCAGTATAATTTATTTAATCATTTGGTCACCGTCGATTGATGTGCGAAACTTATTGACACGGATGGAACCGAACCGAAAATATTCTTCTACTTTTTTACTGGTTGATAAGAGTTTCTGGAAATGTATTTTTAAATTGCTACACCTAAAAAACTAGTTGCATTTGGTAAAGTGTGTGCTGACTTGTGGCACTGAGCTCTATATACTTACGTGGAGGGCGCATGCTGTACTGTAACCTTGAAGCCTACATGGGCCTAAAGCGATGGGCCTATTATCGACGTCCCTCGATTATATTGCGATTATTATTGCGATTGCACCGCCGTCTAGATGTAAATCTTAACGTCAAGATGGCGGCTTGTGGCTAGCTTATTTTGAGGTTATGTTGACTAGTAGACCTACATTACAGTGGTCTATTATCAGGGTCACTCAGGATGCCTAGGAATAGTGTTTACTGCAGTGTTACACTAAATAAACTGATAAACACAGGCCAGTGACACAGGTGAACGAATCTATTATGTTTAGTTCTTTTGAATCTGCCGCTGATTAGGGACCTAAGAAAATGGCGGACGGCAAACTTCCGTCAACTTCACATCTCAACATTTGCCCGGTATATATCAGATCTCCACGTAAGTATATAGAGCTCAGTGACTTGTGGCTAGCTGTGTAAAAGCATGCAGATTGCCTCCCCCAACCCCTCAAAAGCTTGCTTCCCCCCCCCCCCACTCCTCGCCAGGATTGCTGAGGGGAGGAACCGTATAACCTGGGGTACGGTGCTAGTGAAGTGACAACCTCACTATAAACTTAATCGATAGCTTTTTTTTAACTTTAGTTCACAACAACTTAGCTCATTCTGTAATGTTTGCCCTTTGCACTAATTACAGAAACGATAACAAATAAATACTTTGTCAGAAATGCTAACTGATAATCAGTTTGTTGACCGTGTTTATTTCCAGACGTGCCCCTGGAGAAGACTGGTTTCAACCGGTGGCAGTTGGGCCAGCCGGATAACGTGGGACACGGCGGAGAAAACTGCGGCTCGATAGCGAGGGACGATGGCAGCCTCAACGATATCAACTGCTTTTTCGACGACTGGCCATTCATTTGCGAGCAGGAGCTTTAGCAACATGATACAAGCCAGATGATATAACCTAGGCCTAACCTTCTTTAACATAATCACCAACAATTCAGAAAGTATTAAGCTATCTACTCGATGGTCCAGTGGCTAAGGCCCCGGGTTCTTGTCCCGGTCGAGCAGGTTCCAGTGGCTAAGGCCCCGGGTTCTTGTCCCGGTCGAGCAGGTTTCTTAAATCTCTGGATTGTATTAAAATATAGAATCTCCATACGGGAATGTTTGCCGACTTACCGAACCGAGAAATATTTATGTGATTGTGTCACATGCATACTGGTTTGTTTGTATGTTTATCTAGGCCTAGTATGAAACACTAATATAAATAAAATATTTTCTTGAGAATATAGTGGTGTATCATTTGATTTGGTTAGACAAATTAAAAATAATAGTTGTGATTATACAAATGTGTACATTAGATCTGATTCGCAATTTGATCTCTATCCCAATTGCGAATCAGATCTAATTTACACATTTGTATGATATATCCCAATTAACCCGTCTGGGCCCGGGGTAGAATTGGCTCAGAGCATGGCTCTGCTAATCGTAAAAGGCGATTCAAGAGAAAAAGTCCACCTCGCAAACATCAGCTAGTAAGCGGGGATTAATTACCCCCCCCCCCCCGAACCTAGAGGCGAGCTCTGGCAATCGTCGTCGGGGACCTTGCCCCCTTCCCTTGACGACCCCCCGGCGACGATGACAATGACACAACGAACGATGACAAAGACGATGACGACCGTGACGTGAGAAACCCCCCCTTCCTCCCCTTACCCGTGGCTGGTTCTGACCAGCATGGGCCCCTCCTCCCCCCCCCCTTAGGCTAGAGTGGTGCATTATGACCTAACGGTTGACGCGTCCTTAATCCAAATAAACCAAAAAAAAAAAATGATAATAGTTTGAATTTAAAAAGGAAAGATTGAGATAGTGCATTGGAAGAGAGAACCTGATGTGGTTTGAACACATGAAAAGAATGGAAACAGAAAAGAGAGTTTGGAAGGAAGGAGTGGTTAAAAGAAAAGAAACCAAGATAGGTCTTGAGAATGAGGGGAGCTTCAACTGGGAAGATCGGAAGAAATGGAGGAAATATGAAGAGCTATCCGATGAAGAGGAGGCAGTGGCGTGACACCCCCCCCCCCCGGTGTCAAATGCCTGCCTTCCTTATAACGTCCATATTATGTAGGTTAGTAGGCACAAATTTAAGAGCGATAGTTTTGTTTGATTAGGGGTCTGGGGGGGGAGAGGGTGTAACGGTGAATTTCGCGGCTCTACATATCTTTCCCCCTCAGTTTTTTACCTTGCCCCTGCTCTGCCCCCCTCCCACTGATTTTTATCTGGCGCCGCCACTGAGAGGATGCTGAAGAAGTTGCGCCAGGACAAAATAGCCGGTGAGAGAGTCAATGCATGGAGCTAATGCTTCCCTAACCGTAATGTTGATTTGTTTGGATATGTGGATAACTAGTCTGAGCTGAGCTCAGCTGTCTTATTTACGTCTTATATTGTATCATTGAGGAATAACGACGAAGATAATATGAGATAATATGTCAAAGGTTATCCTAATGTGTGTGTGAGATGTAGCGTCAGAGGCGAGCGTCACGTCACGTGACTTACAAGGCACTAATGTTCTCGCTCGGCCTGTGACAGCCAGCCAGTAAGTCCACCAAGGAACGAAAGCTTCGACAGGAAGAGGTGTAGAGAAATGGCGGCCAAAAGTTTGTTCCTCGTCGTCTTCCTCGTGGGGTGTCACCTTGCTGACGCCCAGACTTCCAACAGTGGTGAGCATTATAGTAGAAAACTACATTCACAACCATATTATATCATTTATACAACCAAGTATGTATGATTGGTGAAAAGAGCGTGTTGGGTATAGATGTTACAAAGCGCTATTGTTTCACTTAGATTGTTTTTAAACTAAGGTTTGTAGTAATCTATTTAACAAAATTTAATTCACGTCATACACATTTCTTTTTTTCATTCACATAAATAACTTTTATTTTGCTATATTACATCATCATCATTTTATTTTGTTATTTATACACTAAAACAATCTAATCATCAATTCAACTTTCATTATCACAGACGGCGCAATATGACCTAACCGGTTGAAGCGCCCTAGTTTCTCATGTCGTCGTAAGGTTTGCTGCCATGCCTATTTTATTTAGTTCCACAAAGTATTTATGAATTATTTATAAACATTGTAATTCAGTATTGATATTAAATTAAAATTAAAATATGAGAACTCACCTCATACACAAGTGAGTAATTTATATATCAAAGTGTATTCCACGTTTGAAACTTCTCAGTTGTAGCATTTTCTGTGAATGACTAATTTTGTTAAATTTCAGATATGTTTTTTGTCAATTTTGGGCCCATGGTCCTCCTTAAATTTAGCCCCTTGTATTTTGGACGCTAGATATTTATAATGGTTGAAAGCATATTCAATTTCAAGTTTGAACAAAATTACCCGCCTTAGTAATTATGTGTTTTGATTATCATCCACATTTTTATTTTCTCC
The DNA here is from genome assembly GCA_024449915.1 of Sweltsa coloradensis. NCBI lineage: Eukaryota > Metazoa > Arthropoda > Insecta > Plecoptera > Chloroperlidae > Sweltsa > Sweltsa coloradensis. The sequence continues at coordinate 185,466 of JAMZAV010000664.1, forward strand.
GGTCCCTGTTACCCGATTTTGGTTTTGAAAGCAAAGGACACTGCGTCTGAGGTACATCTAAGTGTGGTCAAAGTTTCATAGTTTTAAGATTGACCGTTTTCTCTGTAGGGCTCAATATAGCTCCGCGGAGAATTAACTAGCTTTCTAGCTAGCCAGTCAGCCGGAAGGTTTTCGGATCGGGTTGATTTTTTTTGTAGGTCATGGACCACAAATCAGGTCATATACCAAGTTTCAAAATTGTAAATCTTTCGGGGCGGCGTGTGCAGATAGCTGAAAACCCCCCAGCTCTGGTAGCTGTATACATGGCCGCGATATCGTCGTCGCCTAAGCAGTCGCGTGCGCTTGGCTGCGGGCGACGACCGTCGCCCTAGATGTAGGCCTACTGAATGCTTGCACATATTGAACGTTTCTATTTGCAATTGATACTGAGTGATTGTGATAGATGCTATCATAAGAAACTAGTAAAGCAGGTATATTTCATATGTGACACCTTTACTCAGTTCTTGCTTTTAAAAACTAAAGTAATATTTCGACTTTTCTTCGAAAGTCTTTCTTACAACAACATTTAAATTAAACCAATGTCTCATGCCCGTCTGGGCCCGGGGTAGAATTGGCCCAGAGATGGCTCTGCTAATCGTAAAAGGCGATTCAAGAGAAAAAGTCCACCTCGCAAACATCAGCTAGTTAGAGCGGAGTATATTACTCCCCAAATCTAGAGGCGAGCTCTGGTAATCGTCGTCGGGGACCTTGCCCCCTTCCCTTGACGACCCCTCAACGACGATGACAAAGACAATGACACCACGAACGATGACAAAGACAATGACGACCGCGACGTGAGATTCCCCCATTCCTCCCCTTTCCCGTGACTGGTTCTGACCAGCATGGGCCCCTCCTCCCCCGCCCCCCTAAGGCTCGAGTGGTGCATTATGACCTAACGGTTATAGCGTCCTTAATCCAAAAATAAATAAACAATTATTATGTATTATTCGGATAATGATTGGAAGCTATAGATTTGGATGAAAATATGTTGTTAAAATGTATAATGTTGATAAGTCACTTGCTCTAAAATCTAAACTATTGACTGAGACTGCTCTGACTGACTGACTGATGAAAGTGATGAGGACATTAGGTTTGTTTCGGGACCAACCAATGATAGCTAAAACATCCCCCCCCCCCCGCAACCCCGAGTTGTGATATGAAACAATACAATAACCGTCAACTAAGCTCAATCTTTTTCTCTCTCTCTCTCTCGCCAGGGCCAAATGATAAAGACTTGCCGAATGGGTCAGCTTTGCTCGGGGAAGGGAAATTCAAAGAGGCAGCAGAGAAATACCGCCTCGCCTACGAGTCCTCGCGCAAGAGTTTGCACGAGAACCTGAGCGAGGCGTGCAAGATCGCGAGTACCGGCCTCGTCTATCTCCAGGACGGGAAGTTCGCCGAGGCCTCGACGTTATTCCAGGAAGCCTTCGACACGAGCCAAGCCGGCGACGAGCGCCAGGTGGCGTACGCGTCGACCGCGCTGGCCGGGCTGGTGTTCGCCAACAGCCGGGACGCGGCCCTGCTCGCCATCCGGGCGCTCATATTCCTCAAGCAGGGCAGCTTCCACGAGGCCATTGAGACGTTCCGACAAGCCAGCAGGAAGATAGAGACAATGACGGAGATCAAATCAACTTTCGACAACTGTATAAACGCAATAACCATAGCATCAGTAGGGAAATCGCTTCTGGTGGCCGGGAACTTCAAGGAGGCGTCGGAAATATTCCAAAGAGCTTACGATAAATCTAAGGTCGATGTAGTTTCGTTGGCTCTGCTCAATTTAAAGATTCAGAGTGGTTTCGCGTGGGAGGGGCTCTCGTCCATTATAGAGCTACAGTGTTTTGATAATGCTTCAAAGAGTTTCCAGAATGCTTACGAAAAGTCAACAATTCGTACGTTTTATTATACTTTCGCTCGCTATCGAGACGCGGCCAACATGGCTAAGCAGGGGTCGGACTACTTGAAACTAGGCAAGTTCTCGGATGCCCTGGGAGAGTTCCAGAAGGCGATCGCTATATTCCACATAAACACGTTCTCCAGCTACATAAACGCGACGAAGAGCGCGATGAGAGGCTACGACCTGCTCAAAGAAGGGAAGCCCCTCGAGGCGGGCGAACAATTTCAGAACGCGCTCTTGATGAGGAACAACGTGTTCTCCGCTGACGTTGACGTGTTGTTCAACTGCCGGGAGAGTTCGGGGGTAGCAGCCGAGGGACAGGAGCTCATGAATGACAGGAGGTTCCACGAGGCCTTGCTCAAGTTCGAGGCGGCGTTCTCAAGGTCGCATGTCCGCGAGGTCAAGTATCTGCTGGCGAGGTTCAAGAAGTTGCCGTACGAGGGCGGGAGCTATTGTAGCCACGACGACTTCGTTGCGGTGGAACCACATTAAACATTTTCTTTTGTTCACGTTACTCTTACATTATGTTATTGTTGTGCTCCGTATCAGTGGCGTCACTAGGGGTTTTTTTGGATGGGAGGGCGTGCGCCCCTCAATAATTTCCTCGTTTTAATTTTTTTACCATTTAACAACCCACAGTTAGTCATCCTTTAAAAGGCACAGATTTTCACCAAAATTACCTTGAACTTGAAGGAGATTAATTTTAGGCTAAAAGAAGGTTTTAGTAGGTACAAAGTTGGTCATTGTGATGCTTAAAACACCCAAATTTAAAAAAAAGCCTTCCGGCCCTCCCACTTTAGCCTTCAATGCACGGATGAATTTATTGGTTGACCCCCCCCCCCCCTCCCTTTATTAATTCCTGTGTACGTCACTGGTATTAAAGTCCCCATCCCCTAGCGAATTTTTGGATTTGCCATTGCTGCCCCCCCCCCCCCGAAACTCTTGTGACGCTCCTGCTCCGTATTATCAGTTTGTAGTCTCACTTGTTTGTATAACAAAATAGCAAACACTGCTAATAAAGATTGTGTAAACAACAACTGGCGTGAAAGCTTTGGGTCTCTGACTACGCAGTTCTAGTTATCGCCGCTAGGTCGCTGCACCGTACGGCGAGCCTGCAATGGGAAGCGCAGGCAGCCCGCCGTACACCACACTGCATGTAGAGCAAATACTGTAATAGACGTATTTGTGTAGAGTCGTCTCTCAGCGGCAGCCAGCCGTAAGTATGCAGTAGCAAGAGTTTTAACGTGTAGAAATCAAGAATGCTCATTGCTCATTCATATTACTGCCATGGCTCAAAACTGTCGAAATTACAGCTTTTTCGTGATATCTCGAGAACGATGCAAAATATCTCAAAACTAATTCTAGGCCGACCGAATTGTGGTTTTGTTAGAACAATATAATGCAAGAAAAAATATTATATTTTGCATCGTTCTCGAGATATCACAAAAAACTGTAATTTCACGTGGTTTTAATTTCGCGACTATCCCATCCTCTTAAGCTGGTTTCGAGTAGCCACTTTTGTAGGTGAAGGTGCTATGGGCAAGAGCATCGATAGCCCGTCTGGACCACCGATGCTCTTGCCCATAGCCCGTCTGGGTCCCCCCCCCCCCGTCTGGGCCCGGGGTAGAATTGGCCCAGAGCATGGCTCTGCTAATCGTAAAAGGCGATTCAAGAGAAAAAGTCCACCTCGCAAACATCAGCTAGTAAGAGTGGAGTATCTTACTCCCCAAAACTAGAGGCGAGCTCTGGCAATCGTCGTCGGGGACCTTGCCCCCTTCCCTTGACGACCTCCCGGCGACGATGACAATGACACAACGAACGATGACAAAGACGATGACGACCGCGACGTGAGAAATCCTCCTTCCTCCCCTTACCCGTGGCTGGTTCTGACCAGCATGTGCCCCCTCCTCCCCACCCCCTTAGGCTAGAGTGGTGCATTACGACCTAACGGTTGACGCGTCCTTAATCCAACTAAACTAAAACTAACAAAACTAAAACTGTCTGGGCCCGGGGTATAGAATTGGCCCAGAGCATGGCTCTGCTAATCATAAAAAGAGATTCAAGAGAAAAAGTCCACCTCGCAAACATCAGCTAAAATGAGGGTAGTATTTTACTCCCCGAAAATAGAGGCGAGCTCTGGCAATCGTTGTCGGGGACCTTGCCCCCTTCCCTTGACGACCCCTCGACGACGATGACGACAATGACTCCACGAACGATGACAAAGACAATGACGACCGCCATGTGAGAACCCCCTTTCCTCCCCTTACCCGCGGCTGGTTCTGACCAGCATGGGCCCCTCCTCCCCATATCCCCTAGGCAAGAGTGGTGAACGGTTGACGCGTCCTTAATCCAAATAAACCAAAAAAATCCTTACCTAGAGATGTTCATCCGAAGCACCATTGGACGCGAGCGGCGAGCTCCGTCTATGCATACATAGCCAAGCCAGACCCATCTACTTAGGGGTTAGGGTCTCTGGTTTCCTAATTGGCAATGCTTTTCCCACACTAAAAAGTAAACGAATATGCCAAAGGCACCGCACATGTGTTATAAATTATTTGTGGCGGTAATCTGTTGCAATTCAGTGCATTCCGTAGTAATCAGTCTGCGCAAAATACACGGTGCAACATTCGTTTATCACCTGTTGCTGGCTTGACCCGCACTAGCCTAGCAGAGTTTCAACAAGTTGGAGCGGAGTTAGAGCGCTCAAGAGGCAGACATGAATCGCCTTTGAAACGCATTTCGGGGGGGGGGGGATTTCTGGGGTATACTGCAACCCCCCCCCCTCACCCAAATTTGGTAAGAGGGGCACAATTAGTATTTAACATGAGGTTTTTATTGATATATTATTAAATAAATATTTATATATTTCTCTTATTTTGAAATGGGACAAACTTTTCACTTATCAGGCAAAATTTTGTCGTCCTACCAATATGTTGCGCCACTGCACTTTTTAAAAAATTCAAATAAACATTTACAAACTTAACAAAGTATAGTAGGTATATTTTCTAAAGTTGGTTTATGCCCTTTTTTGAGACTGAAGAATTCTCCCTTCTCTTATTTGCCTGAACATTGAATGTCTCATGTATAACGTCAAGACTTCGATTCGAGAGATCGGCGGTTTGAACCAGATATGAATGACATGGCATTGTGTAATTTTAGAAACAACATAAGTCCATTATTTTCTATCTCCGGTTTTATTTTTTTCAGATCGACCTTACGGACAGTTCTGTAACACACATTTAACAAAAACTTGTAGAAATACAGCCAAACCTTACACACTCAAAAGGAATGAGATCTAAAAAAAAGGGCCAAGCTCATCTACCCTTCCACATAAACGTACAGTGTCCCATAACAGCATCCTCGAAAAGCTTGGCAAAATAGAATTTGCGATTATTAATTTAACGTAATAGTTTATCCAAGTTCTTTTTTATAATTAATTTAAACGTAATAACATGCAAATTCTATTTTGCCAAGCTTTTCGAGGATGCTGTTATGGGACACTGTACGTTTATGTGGAAGGGTAGATGAGCTTGGCCCTTTTTTTAGATCTCATTCCTTTTGAGTGTGTAAGGTTTGGCTGTATTTCTACAAGTTTTTGTTAAATGTGTGTGATCTCATTACTTTTTCAAGTTCCATTACAAAATTATTTGCTAAAATATAATATTTTTATCAAAGTTGATTTAAATTCTATGGTATTAGCAGTAACAATATAGGATGTAAAATATCTAGACCCGGATTCATGTACATCCTGGGTATAGGTGGTATAACCATGGTATAACGACGGTATAAGGACTGGACCCCAATTCTTGAGTTCGTGGGAGATGAGTTGAAAACGCAATTTGAAAACGAAGTCGTTTTCGTTTTCGAAGGAATTGGTATTCTTGAACGGTATCGTGGAAAACGTCATGGGTTGTGAGTTGAAAGCATTGATATTAAACCCCTATAGTAGGCTAGATTAGCAGTCTCCTATACCTCCGCACAGGCGCGAGCGTAGCAAATTGAAGACTCAACCGGCCCATTTCAAGATGGCGATTTGGTGTTTTAATTTATGCTTTTTTAATGCAATAAAGTATTTTACTGAATTGTTTGATATGGTTTTAGCTTGTGCAGCATGGTATTAAACAAAAGAAACAATACGAAGTGATTGCATAAGGGAATTTAGTAATCATTTGGTGTTAAAGGCTAGTATGCTTACCTGTCAACCTGGCGGCAATCTTGAGAACTATTTGGCCACAAATCGCTCCCATTTGATTAACATGTAAACTGTCATTTTAAGATGGCTTCTAATTGTACCGGAAGTGGACCACCGACTGCTGGTCTAGCCAATTATATAGGATGTCTATGGTTGAAAGAGTATCACGAAATCCAAACACTTTAAAAAGATTTGCGTATAGCAAAGAGCTCGAAAAAGTTCTATATTTATTCTAGATGGCAGTGCCTTCATAAACGCGGGCCAATCGAAAGACGAGTTGTATGAAATGATTTGATTGTTGCAATTATGTAAACAAACAGATGAGCAAGCTCATATCAGAACAGTTGTGTGGCATAGGGTTGGCTAGGCTTGTCAAACATGTAATGTAAGTATGAATTTTACTAGTCCTATAGCCAAATGGAACTGTAGACCTACACTTTTGCATTATAAATAATTTTCCACATCTGGGCCTAGGCCAGGGACGGTTTCTGATTTGTTTTATGAGAGTATAATGACACCTTTTCTCGTTCCACACAAAGAAGAAAAATTTTAAATGTCCGCTATTTGTTTACGTATCGCACTTTCCCGCCTAACTCTGCTTATACCGTCAACAAGTGTCAAGTAACTATGGTTACTTGTTGATTGTATGCCAAGTGTTTAAGGCTTATTTTAAAACCTTTATTTGGAAGCCTTCCAACAAACTTTTTCAACTTTTTTTTTCAAAAGAGACTATATTTCTATAACCTTAATGTCCATGTAAAATATGAACATTGTAGTCCCACCCGTCTGGTCAGAATCGCGGGCCGACGTATTAGATGTTAGCAGTAGCAGTAGTAGGCAGTAGTAGGCAGTAGTAGGCAGTAGTAGGCAGTAGCAGTAGCTAACATCCTTAAAGTGATTTTGAGCATGTTTCAAGCCATTTTTTCACCAAGAAGGAATAATCGTACCCCAATAAAATTTGGCATGTGTTGTCAGGTACCTAAATCCCCTCGATTGTGATAGTTTTCAAGTTCACATCACGTTACATGACGGTTGGGTAACACCTCGAAATCACCCCAACTCTGCTTGGTGTTTTTGCTTGAGTGTGTAGCGCACCGCGGCTTGGCTGCGGCGCCCTAACGGGCACCTAGATAGAAACAACATAATTTTCATGCACCATCATTTTTCGATAGGGTCACAAATAATTCATTTATGAAAAATAATTTTAGAATCAACCTAAGTCAATGGACTTGGGTAGTTGCAGGATTGCAATCAATCAGGATTACAATCAGTACGGATTACAATCAGTCAAAATTACAAGCAGTCAGGACCAGAAGCATCGGAGCCGGGGGGGAGGGGCAGGGTGGTAGCTCGCCACCGCTGAGCTTACGCGGAAGGGGGGGAGGCGAAAGTATCTTCTACACCCCCCTAGAAAAATAAGGAATGAATTAACCAAATTAAGTGCTTTTTTCGTTTGAGTGCCATATTCAAACATTCAATTAGTGTAACCATTGAGTATAAAACTATCCTCAAAGCTTTGCACTTCTTAGTAAAGATGGAAGGTATCTTAGAGAGGTCAGATATTGTATAATTTTTTTTGGGTTAACTGTAACCGTAGACGGCAAGGATGTCATATGGTACAAACAACAACACCCCCCGCCCCACAAAACGCAAAACGAGCTCAAGTCGAGAGCACCCGTTTGGGCTCGAGCATGTCTTGAAAATCGGCCAACATTAGGTTAGGTTAGGATGTGAAAACTCGAATAAAAACCGTAGTTTAAACAATTTTTCACTTTTGTCTAATGTTCTCGCCTCTGGACGACCCGGTCTTTCGATTGTTCGAAAAGAAAATTACAGGCGTCGCGACGCCTGACGACGCTGGGCGTCGCTGTCGTTTTCTCATCAAAAACCAACCTTTTTTTCGACGGAATACTGTAGAACGCGTAATTCCAAGACTTTTATGTCCTTAGCAATTTTTCTCTAAAGTCCATAGTTCGCACGTGGGAGGGCATTTTTGGTGTACATCGCCAATATTTTAAGTCCAAAAGTGAAACTTCAAAGTCGAAAATCTCGGAGTGTTTTTCGAAATTTTGACTTCTGTTGCAAGTTCTCGACGAATCACAACATGGGCATTCTTCTAAGCGATACTTGTTTTTTTGTTTTTTTTTAACCCTTGGGTTAACATTGAGAGTCGGCAAAGGTTAGGTTAGGTTAGGTTCCGCACTAAAACTTGAATAAAAACCGTAATTTAAAGAATTTTACACTTCTGTTGAATGTTCTCGCCTCTGGACGACCAGGGCTTTCGATTGTTCGAAAAGAAAATTACAGGCGTCGCGACGCCTGACGACGCTGGGCGTCGCTGTCGTTTTTTCATCAAAAACCAACATTTTTCGACGGAATACTGTAGAACGCGTAATTCCAGGACTTTTTTGTCCTTAGCAATTTTTCTCTAAAGTCCATAGTTCGCACGTGGAAGGGCATTTTTGGTGTACATCGCCTATATTTTTAAGTCCAAAAGTGAAACTTCAAAGTCGAAAATCTCAGAGTGTTTTTCGAAATTTCGACTTCTGTTGCAAGTTCTCGACGAATCACGACACTGGAATTCTTTTAAGCCATACTTGTTTTTTTGGTTTTTTTTAACCCTTCCGTTAACATTGAGCTTCAGCAAAGGTTAGGTTAGGTTAGGTTGGGCACTAAAACTTGAATAAAAACCGTAATTTTAGGAATTTTTGACTTCTGTTGAATGTTTTGGCCTCTGGACGACCAGGGCTTTCGATTGTTCGAAAAGAAAATTACAGGCGTCGCGACGCCTGACGACGCCTGGCGTCGCTGTCGTTTTTTCACCAAAAAACAACCTTTTTTTCGACGGAATACGACGTGCTGCATTATTTTCTGTATGGACACTGTTTTTCAACAATTTTGGGCGTCGCGACGCCCCCTTTTAACGCCTATTTCTGACTTTTGTGTCGTTTTCGGCAACTTGTGGCATCTTTTTCGATGTAAACTCCATCATCCTCCGTAGAACGCGTATTTTCAAGACTTTTTTGTCGTTAACAACTTTTCTCTAAAGTCCATAGTTCGCACGTGGGAGGGCATTTTTGGTGTACATCGCCTAATATTTCAAAGTCCAAAAGTGAAATTTCAAAGTTGAAAATCTCGGAGTGTTTTTTGAAATTTCAACTTCTGTTGCAAGTTCTCGACGAATCACAACATGGGCATTATTTTAAGCCATACTTGTTTTTTTACCCCTTGGGTTAAGATTGAAACTGACTGCTAATCCTACTACATTAGGCGATTCAAGAGAAAAAGTCCACCTCGCACACATCAGCTAGTAAGAGGGGAAAATATTATTACTCCTAGAAACTAGAGGCGAGTTCTGGCATTCGTCGTTTGGGACACCTCCCTCTTCCCTTGACGACCTCCTCGACGACGATGACACAACGAACGATGACATAGACGATGACGACCGCGACGTGAGAAACCCCCCTTACTTCCCTTAACCGTGTCTGATTTTGACCTGCATGGTCCCCTCTTCCCCAAAGAGGAAACTGTTGCAGTCTCGCTATGACCGCAACACTGTAGTTAATACCAGCGTAGGCAGCAACCGTCGAACAATCTTTTAGTTTCCAAACGTGTTAAAATGGAGAATCGTTCCCAAATGAGAACATAATGTAGGTATAGTATTTATACATAAATTATACTATTTTGTAAACTTCATTAAGTTTAATACTTGTGTACAACTAAAATGGACTACACGGTGAAAACTGTTGAAAACTGTAACTATTGTTATTTGTTGTTGTCAAAAAAAAAAAATTATAAAGGTAGATACAGAGATAGACCAAATCTGTACTATGTTTGTAAATAAAACTAGTGATCGTCGCAGTGTTTGGTACTTTTCATCACTAAAAGCTACCAATATTCAATGCAGTTGCTTATCCAGGGGAGACAGGGGGCTTGAGCACCCCCACCTATAGAAATCCCAGCTTAAAAATTATATTCTTTAAAAACACCTTCAAAATACGTATTTTCAGTAAAATTGCCTGCGGTGCTATTGTACCCCCCTCTCCCCATTGAGTCATTCATTTATGCCCCCAGCACAAAAAAATTCAGCATACGCCACTGACTCATGACAGAAGTTGCATATTATGGGTATAATCTTAATTTGACGGGAATGTTATTTTACATTAAATTTATGATTTTCCTTTTTCTAATTGAATATTATTATGTGTTTACTTGGTTTTTGGGCGCGGAAAGTAGTTTCTGGACTTATTTAATCACTTTTAGTTTGATTGAATAACACACGCAATCCCTACCCCTGAGCCCTACACAACACTCGCACATGTCACTGTCACTTCATGGTAGGCTACGCTAGGCCTATGTTATGTTGTTTGTTACATTAAATTTATTATCGTTTTTGTAAATGAATATAATAATGTATTTATTTGGCGCGGAAAGTACCTTTTGGATTTATTTGATCACTTTTAGTTTGCTTGAATTGCTCACAGATTGTACTCAAACACTCGCACATTTCACTAGTCACTTGTCGGTCAGCCATGTTATGTTGAGGCCTACCATCCCTTTTCGCAAAAATACTCCACCTACAAAACCTTTAACGTCGTTATTTAAAAAAAAGGACTTTATTACAATAGGATTTTCGTTTAAAATAGCGACGTTAAAGGTTTTGAAGTTTTTTTTGTTACTATAACAGTAAAAACGTGATGATTCTATTTTGGATTTTTTTATTATGTTCTTGTAAGGTTACTCGCAGTGAGTAAACATCTCAGCACGGTAGGAATAGGCCTAGGCCGCGTCGCTCCTCGCTAACCGGAGTCAACTTCACACAGTGTGGGCGGGGCGTGGCCCTGGTCTGTTGTGAGTTGTTACGTAGGCCTAGAGAAAACTTAATTTTTTAATTGTAAATATTCTTTGAAATTTGTTTCCGCGCATTTAGTTTGTGTTTCCTATAAAATATTGATGTTTTGGAAAAAAAAAAAAAAATTGATAAAAAATAGCAATTCCGTCAAACTAGTAGAGTTCCCATTTTATCTAATGCTTTTAATGTTTGTTGACACTTGACAGCTAACTAGATGCAAGTGGCCATCTCACTATAGTGGCCAAGGCCACCTGTCGCAGCCATTGGTCGCAGCACCATCGCGGATCGCCAACTATCACCCACAAACCCGACAATAATTAATTAATTAATTTAACCATGAAGAAAGGACGGTAGGGCCTACAGGGCATACTCAATGACATGTTTTTTAATTTTGATTTTTGATACATAATTTGGAGGACGATAATAATTATTCATGTTTATTTGATTCGTGTAGTTCATAGGGTTACCAACTTGGGTCAACTAGAATTCCGGACAAAGCTCCAATTTTAGTGGGCACACAAGGGGGTCTGGGGCAAAGGCCCAGCCGCCGGAGGCGAAAATTTTTTGGACCCTTTTAACCTTCAAAACAGCCGGATACGTAATTAAAAGATTCAATGACTTGAATATATCCAAGTTTTAATTCTTCTTTTTGGGAGGCGAATTGCCTACCAGTTCCATTTCTAGATGCAACAATCGGACAGAAAACACAGGAAAATCGCTCACTGTACGTTAAGTGCCGACACGTCTGGCCACGGTCGCTAAACAAACGGACTAAAACCACAGTATAACCCAGGGTCCACTAGATACTTATGCTAAGCTGCTGTAACTTAGCATAAGTATCTAGTGGACCCTGCAGCTTAGCATAGGTATCTAGTGGACCCTGGTCGCTAGTAGCCATCTTGATTCTCTCGCACACAGTACAACCTTGAGTACAACCAAGGAGGTATGAATCTTAGAGCATGGATAGTTGGTAGAGGAAGCAAGCCAACGCTAGCGACCGCCGCGAGACGGACCAACATCGAAACGAGGCAAACCACGTGACTGAGGTCAAGGCGGCGCGGTAATTCAATGAGTCTGCATACGAACGGTGCACATTGACTTTATTGTAACGCAAATACTTGAACATTTTCGATGCATGCATACATTTACACTGTCTACAAGTGTGTATCAGTACATACAATAATTAATTCCTAAATAATAAATAAAATAAGACTCAGATAGCCTTTCAAAGTGAGATAAACAGTTGGATAAACCTTTCAAATTAGCTTTTCCCCCACTGAAAATCAGTTTTTTGACTGAGTGGGTAGATCCTCGGGTAGATCCTAAAGTCTAATTACGAATATATTTATTTATTTAAATAGGCCTATACACTTTCTTGCTTTCTTCTTCTATTTCTTTTCCACTATAACAATTTATGAAGTACCCATATGAACACATTTATTATTATAATCACATTCCCAGTATCATCAGGTAACACTTATTGTTAATCGTTGATGATTGGCACTATTGGGTACTCAATGCTGAGTGGAATTTACTTCTGCTGTAATAACTTTATTGATTAAGTAAAAATTTACTATTAGAAAATATTCCTTGACAACTCCTATAATATGAAGGCAAATAAAATACAAATACAAACCAAAACAGCTAGCTTATATTACTATTTTAAATATTTACTTAAAAGGGCTATTACCTCAAAATTAAAAAATTATATTTGTAACTGTGATTTTACACGAATATTTCAATTTTCTTGAAACAGAAATTTGCGAAAATTATTGTCTTGGAAATTTTCTTAAATTGGCTTGAACCTGCTTCTTTTTTTCATATAGATACTAGAGCTTCATACCAATTTAAAATGCCCCTTTATAACATCGTGTCTTGAAATTGTGCACAAATATACTCTCAAACACACAAAAATATTCATTCTAAAATCACACCCCTTCTTGGTATAAAAAGCATATTTTGACCGAACCACTTGCCCAAATTACAAAACAAAATATAGAGAATTTACAGAAAAGGCTGTACAGTATGTCAATAATGGCCAATATATTTTTTTGGATCAAAATCCTCCAAGGTCACGTGCAGTAAGATCGTCCCATGATATTTCTATTGGGAGATTTTTGCCGATGGGACCTAGCTCGAAAAATACAAAGTTTGACATTTTTTTCGGGTCACACGAATCAAATATATATTTTGAGTTAAGCGGGTTAATACCCCTTTAACTGTAGTTCATTGTTGTGTCTGCATCTATGTAATTAGATTTATTTAGTTGTCCTCCTTTGTTAATCAGTTTTTTTAATTGAATAGGGTAGAAGTTAAATAAATAAAATAATAATTAAAAAAGATTAGCACTTGTAGATTTGTGTATTTTATAGGCAATGTCTGCAGTGTAAGCTATGGTTATTAATTAGGCCTAGTTATAAAAAAAAAAACAGTTAAAATCAAGAATATTGGGTTCAGCTTGTCATGCATATGACCCCGGGAAAAATAATTGGCAAATAAATAATTAATTTAATTAATTAATTTTAATTTATAATAATTTCGAGCTAGGTCCCATTGGCAAAAATCTCCCATAAGAAAATTAATAACAATAATAATAATAATAATAATAATAATAATAATAATAATAATAATAATAATAATAATAATAAATAATAATAATAATAATAATAATAATAATAATAATAATATGTGACGATTTTGATGCCCCGTGACCTTGGAGGATTTTGGTAACAAATTATTGGTCATTATTGACATACTCGAATATTTTAATGTGTATACAATAATAATATTATATGACGTAAGAGCCTACATATAATTTTTTTTAAACAACTATCTCAAAATGCATATTATACAAGGCTAAAAGTGGCGGGGGCATTCAAAATTCCCAATTTTAACAACAAATATGGCCAACGTTCACTTTCTTACTCGGTTCCTTCTACGTTCAACTTGATGCCCTCCTCACTGAAAACCTTGTCTAACATTTCAAAAATTAAAACTGAACTAAAATCTTATCTTCTTTCTGACACCTTTGACAATGTTTTCCGATTTATTTATTTATTTTTCTAAGCTCTTTGTTCTTTTTCTGTAATTTTTTGGATTTCACAAATTAACTGAATATGTCATGCAACCAAAGTATTTATACATACATGTTTTTCATGTTTATTTTGGTTATATGTTCCGTTCTCTGTATTGTCACCATCTTAAATAATTTATTAATTGTCTTTACCCCACAGTTAAGCCTTTTTCAGGCTTTGTGGGTTTTTTGATTATATTCTTGTTAGATTTATTTCTGTAGGCCTATGTAACATTAATTATTTATTTGTACAATTTTGCTATGGTGTATGAGTCATGTATGTTCTATGTTCTATGACAATAAATAAATTTGTATAAAAAAATGAATCTAATAACGCCTTCACAATTCTAAAAAAGACATTGTCCGAAAACGAAGAAGGTATCGTTCTTAAAACACTTCACAGATTAAATGTAAGACTGAACTGAAATGCCCAGAATTCAATGCATATTAAAGGCCTGGCCTAGCCTAATTCTTCATTTGTATTTTCTTTGAGTTATTTGGTCTAAATAAGCAAAATAAGCAAATACCTTGGCTGTTAATCCCATTTACAAGTAGGCTATCTTAGGCTTCATATATATATATATTTCTCGGAATTTATTATTGTATGTACTGATAAACACTTGTAGACAGTGTAAATGTATGCATGCCTTGAAAATGGCCAAGTATTTGTGTTACAATAAAGCCAATGTGCACCGTTCCTATGCAGACTCATTGAATTACCGCGCCGCCTTGACCTCAGTCACGTGGTTTGCCGCGTTTCGATGTTGGTCCGCCTCGGATGACGTCATACTCCCTCTACCAACTAGGAAAACGCTAAAGTCCCGCCGCGTTGATGGATGAGCTTTTTAAAGTTTAAAGTTTGCTTGGGATATCTTTACTTTTGCAAGTGCTTTGTTTTGCTGCCTACGCATTGTAGGTGAATGTTGTCAAGTTTCTTTTGTTTCTTGTCAATTGGTATTATTTACCGTAAAAAACTTATATTAAAAGCTTTATTTCTATGGATTCTGGCTAACTTTTTCAACTTTTTCTTTCAAAAGGTACTACATCACCATAACCTTAATGTCCATGTATAATATGAACGTTGTTGCCCCACCCGTTTGGTCAGAATTGGCCCAAATGGCACGAAAATATCGCACTAAAAATCGAAAAAAATCGTAAAAGTACGATATTCATGAGAAATATTTCTTCGATTGTACCCAAAAACAATACACCTCTAAGTTCAGAGATTTCGAAGGTCCTGTCAAATTTTCATCAAGATCGGATAAGCCGTTTGTCTGGTAGAGAGTTAACAAACAGACAAAAAAAAAAAAAAAAACACCCGAGCTAAATTTTTTGGGGGGTCGGTGAAATTGAAGTCTTCGCTTCGCTCATCCAACTATCCATGCTCTAAGGTATGAATAATGTAAGGAGACAGCATGCGCTATCTGTGGCTGTACAAATGAACGTGGCCGTTTTGAACGTCTCTGATCGAGTTTTTCGCAGTATTTGCTGCTTCTCGTTGGTGCTGACCAATATGGCGGCTACTAAAACATAGAGTTTTTCGCAGTATTTACTCCTTCTCGTTGGTGCTGACCAATATGGCGACTACTATGGCGGCACTGAAACAGCTGGTATTATACTTAATACGTTGATAATAACTCTTGTATTAATGAGATAGAATAATAAATGGGTGAAATGTAATTTTTGTTGATGTGCTGCGTTTTTGTTTGTTTTGGAATGTTCATAGCTTTGACAAAGAGCTTTAATAATACCGACGACCTTGCTTTGGGTTCGAGGCTTTCGCCGACCACCATTGTCGTTCAAAGTGGCTATGGTTTTGACGGCGCCACACTGCCTCCTTACATTATTCCTTCCTCCTTGCTTCTCGTTGGTGCTGACCAATATGGCGGCTACTAAAACACAAGGTCCCCTGTATCTACTCCTAGCGGAGGTCTTACGGCCTGTGCGCGGCAGCGAAGCCTAGCGGAAATCCAGTGGACCTTGACTAATAGTGGTAGCGGTACGCAAAATAATACTGCACTTTTTGAACACGGTTTGCCGCTTTGCACAGTTGTAGGTGGGACCAAAAGTAATATTTAAGGATGTGGAGGCACTCGAAATTTCCCTTAGAATTCAAAATGGCGGCCATTTTTCAAAACGATGTCCTCAGATACAAAAACTCTTTTGATGTGTCTAATAAATCTTGTTTGGTATCGTTTTCGTATATTTCCGACTCGAATAACACGAACATAATGTCAAAATAAAAATCCGGGTGAAATTCTAGAAGTTTAACATGTATTTAGTAGTATTTTCAAGAAAATCTTCTAAGATTGGGTCCAACGTAGAAACTCCTTTACACTACCCCTTTAATTGCTTCTAGCATTAAATTATTATGATTATAATGTTGAATTTAAAACCGAAATTTATTTTTTTACTTATTGGCCAGTCATTGCTGCGGCAACCAGAGGTGCTCAACAGGTGGTTAATGATTATTGTGCTGATTAATATGCTGAACTTTTTTAACACGGTTTGGCACTTGGCTCAGTTGAAGCTGGTACCCAAAAGATTTTTTTAAGATGTGGAGTCAATAAAAATTCCCTTCGAATCCAAGATGGCGGCGATTTTTGGAAATGACCTTTGAACACAAAATTTTGCTCACAACGACTAATAATATCATGTTTGGTGTCAAGTCCATATGAATTTGAGCCAGAGAACACGAATTTGAGCTCAAAATATTAATAATACGTACAGTTTACAAATTCACTACTGCATTTATCACAAATCGACTAATTGATAGGTATTTAGTAAAGAATATAGGTATGTGAGATTTTCTGTTTAAAGCAATTTATTACTTCTATGCCGCGTTCTTCACTAACTTCACACACTGCTCTCTTGGCAGAACGCTTGCCTTTGGAATTAAAAGCAGATACTGTGTCACAATCAGTGATTGCGTGAAAATCTCTGAGTGCTAATGGTCAGTTTGCCTTTGTTACCTATGCGCAGCTCACCATTTGCTGAAATCGAAGGGGGACAAGCCTAATTTTCGTGCGGAAAAAAAGTCATCTAATTCAATTTCCCTGTGCTAACTTGCAATGAATAGTTTAGAGAAAAGCTGCTCATCAGTCATCACACTTCTTATTCTTGTTGCCTGCAGATGTAATTTTTAGTTTAGCCGTGAAGATCTTTTTTGTTCACTGTCTTTAATGGTTGAAAAGAAGTTATTAAGTTATATAATATCTCCTTTACAACCTTATACAGATTGAAGCCATCATCTACAAGAGAGTTTAATGTGTCAACACCTTCCCTGCTCACTAACACTCGGCTGTCAATTACTATAAGATCTTCGCTTAATTCCAAGAACGTACTACCAAATTCTAGAAAACTGTCTTTGTGTCGACAACTGCTATGAATCAATAATAATAATATTGTTAAAATGTAACACTAAGAATCCACTTTTTAAATATAAGTACCTAGCTTACGAAATACCCACTATAGTGGTATCATTTATATATATTTTATACATTATATACTTTATTTATACACATACATTTATATACTTTGATTGAATACTACATAATTAGGTAAACATACCAAGATTCAACGTCATCTGCCATCTTTACATCTTTACTTTTTACTGCACAAAATCAACATTATTTTGGTAATGCATTCAGCCCACAACTTTTTTCTAAAACGCATCAATCGCACTCTAGAAACCTGATTTTCAAAAATTTCGTCTGCGGCGCTATTGTTGGGGGGCTATGACTACCTCCGGGATATTAATTTCGCCTCACCAGTAAAACTTCCCCAGAGCCGCTACTGCTCTACCCCATAGTTTGTCTAAGTTTTGAGCACCCACAGTCGTTCTGAAAAGTTGGCGCCCCTGCAGGTGTTGATGATGTATGCTGAACGGTTGGTAATACATTATCAAATTTTGCATGCATGTTAATGAAGTACTTTTATGTAGATATCCACACTTGGTTGCAAATAATGAGCCAAAAAGGTCCATTGCTAGACATAAATCCAAAACGCGAAAAAAATGGGAAATCCAAAACATGGATTTCAATTCTTGAAATTATCACCAAACCGTTTATATTACGATGAAACCAAATTAACCTGCTAGTTCACATTGATTTGATCGTTGATATCCAGTATTCAAATATGCGTTAAAATAATCTGTACACTTGTAATAAATTCCCGAAGTTCACCAAAATTGAGTAAATTACGGAGATTTTACGATTTGTGTATTCAAAATTAATGAATTAATTTAGGAATACGCGTACTGGATCTCATACATTGATTCTTTATAAAAGTTCGTGTGAAATATTATACCGACGTAATTAACCGTTTATCCGAAAGAAAGAAAAACAGAAAACTGAGTTCTGAAACTCGTCTCCAAGTCAGCCTCAGCGACTCCTCTTAACAATGTCACAAAGTAAACACAGGCCAAGTAAGCTCCCAGTATGAGTTTAAATTCTACAAAATACTCAGTTTCTCATTTTTTTGTTATTTTACTTTAATATTGAAGTAATATTTGTATTCTGAGAGTCACTTACAAACGAAAATGACTCCAAACAGAGATGAATTTGAAAAACTGAAAGAATTTTTTTACTAAGGTCAACATTCCAAAAATCGCCGCCATCTTGGATTCGAAGGGAATTTTTATTGCCTCCACATCTTAAAAAAATCTTTTGGGTACCAGCTTCAACTGAGCCAAGTGCCAAACCGTGTTAAAAAAGAGCAGCATATTAATCAGCACAATAATCATTAACCACCTGTTGAGCACCTCTGGTTGCCGCAGCAATGACTGGCCAATAAGTAAAAAAATAAATTTCGGTTTTAAATTCAACATTATAATCATAATAATTTAATGCTAGAAGCAATTAAAGGGGTAGTGTAAAGGAGTTTCTACGTTGGACCCAATCTAAGAAGATTTTCTTGAAAATACTACTAAATACATGTTAAACTTCTAGAATTTCGACCCGGATTTTTATTTTGACATTATTTTCGTGTTATTCGAGTCGGAAATATACGAAAACGATACCAAACATGATTTATTAGACACATCAAAAGAGTTTTTGTATCTGAGGACATCGTTTTGAAAAATGGCCGCCATTTTGAATTCTAAGGGAAATTTCGAGTGCCTCCACATCCTTAAATATTACTTTTGGTCCCACCTACAACTGTGCAAAGCGGCAAACCGTGTTCAAAAAGTGCAGTATTATCGTTTTTCATGTCGTGTACCGCTACCACTATAAAACATAGAGTTTTTCGCAGTATTTACTCCTTCTCGTTGGTGCTGACCAATATGGCGACTACTATGGCGGCACTGAAACAGCTGGTATTATACTTAATACGTTGATAATAACTCTTGTATTAATGAGATAGAATAATAAAGAGGTGAAATGTAATTTTTGTTGATGTGCTGCGTTTTTGTTTGTTTTGGAATGTTCATAGCTTTGACAAAGAGCTTTAATAATACCGACGACCTTGCTTTGGGTTCGAGGCTTTCGCCGACCACCATTGTCGTTCAAAGTGGCTATGGTTTTGACGACGCCACACTGCCTCCTTACATTATTCCTTCCTCCTTGAGTACAACAAGCGAACTGAGTTGAATAGGAACGGATTTCAGAAGCTGTGCAGATGGCAGCACTAGTCGGGCGCGTGCGGGCGAGGCGCGTACTAGGAGTGGCGGGCGCGAACCTTGAATCAATGAACACATACGTGTTAAATTAATTATTTTTTAACGAGTGATGAGACGTGTTGGTCACTTTCAATTCAATTGTGCTTCTGTTATGATGAGAGGTGACAGATGGCGATGTAGTTCATTGTAAAAAAATCATTCGCCATGCGGGATTCGAACCCGGATCCTTTGGGGAGGCAGAATCTAAACGTGCACACTGAACGCATGAGCCAAATCAACCAGTTAGTATTGCAAATGTAAAAGTGTGACGACCTCTTACAGACCACCTATACAATAATATAGTGCATTTAAATGAGTCCAAAGGTCGATGCGACCCGGCTTATCAGTTGTAACACACCAGTCCGGTTTCAGATCAACGTATGCCACTGCCAACCCTGCAACACGCGTCGGCTTACAGCAGTTGATAACACCGACAGATGAGGCTCAAGCGTAGCACGCGTGACCCCGGGGCTGGAGGTCGCGGGTTCGACACCCACTTTAGCTTCACAACTACCTCACAAACATAATTTAGTTTCAAAAAGGTGACACCCAATAAAACTAATCAATACTCTACACAGGGCACATTCCTTCGAGAAAGTTCTTACGGTTCTATCCCCTATCAGAGTGTATTGTAAGATGCTGTTGATTATGAATTTTAGTAATCAACATTAATTTTACAGCATTTAAGAGAAAAACGTCAAGTACGTATCAGTAATTTAATTTTAGAGGGAATGGAAACACATTTGGCACTTGGCAAAATCGCTCGGCCCAAGCATCTAAAGTATATACAACTTTGCAAAGTTGCCAATAAAGCATACATGGACAGCTCTACAGTCATAGATTTTCAAAAAATTGTCTTAATCGGTCACAAAATATTCAGAATATAGCCAATTTTGTACTTTTTAGCAAAATCGAAAATCATAAAAAATTCAATTTATTATTTAAATAAATTGTATTTAGAGTCTACCCACTCAGTTATATAACTGATTGTCAGTGGGGGACAGTAAATCAAAGTGACCAAGCCAACCCTGTAGGCCCCGACGCAATCGACGAGTGAGCGATAACCAACCAAAGATTGATATTTTTAATAGGAAATATAGCAATCAGTGGTATGGACAGTGTGAACACCTGCGGATCAACGCCAGAATCAACAAGGCCGATTCAGAACAACTCTGAATTTATTATGTGCTTCGTTGCTAGGACGGCTCCAAAGTCACTGTTTACAAACTCCTAAGACAAGAACTGATGGACTGAAGTCCAAATCAGATGTTAAAAAACTTCTGACTTTGGCGGGAATCAAACCCTGGACCTTCTGCACTGGAAAAATTGTTTTAAAACCGATTATTACCCTATATTACCACTTTCGTGACAACTATTCAAAATTTCAAACACCTGTGTTGTCTGTCAGCCGAGCGATCAGGAATGTGGGTGGCTAAAACACAGTCATGTCCCACAAGGTACAGCATATAAATATTTTCCAGTAGAGCTACACTATACATGAACAGTTCTCAAGTTGTCCCTACTACGAAGCCTATTCATTTTTCCACGATTTTATACTTCGCTTTTTAACAAAATAAGTGATTCCATTTTTTGTCTGCTTGTTCGATCTATATTGATTAAATTTTAAAGAGACCATCGAACTTCGAACTTGGACATTCTATGATATTGGATACAATCGAAGAAAACTTTCTCATGCAAATGCAAAAAAAAATATTTTAGGCATGCGATTTTTAAGTGTGTTTACTTTATTATTTTTTCTGCCTGTTAGCTCAGTACTTAGGCCTACCGGAGAAATAAAACGAATATTCCGATATTGATTAAAGTTTTACGAGACCTGCGGAAACCTTTCAACTTACATTTGATATGAATTTGAAAACATCAAACAATCATTCTCATAAAGAGGGCGCGCTCTTTTACGATTTTATCGGCGGTACCATTGCAGGGAGATAGGCCCCAAAACTGCTCATCCATCAACGCCTATTTCTAATTTTTTTTTTAATCGGTAAGAAGATTCATTCTTACCCTAGAGGACTATTTTCAAGGTTGAAGGTCTGTTTATATTGTTTCATGAATTAACACGTATGGAGAATAGATTTTGATTGGATATTGCTTAAAGGGGCTAAAAACCCCAAAAATTATTTTTACCACGTGATCTATAGCACAATAATACACTTAAATGACCGTTTAAAAAATCATATCTTGTAACTGTAATTTAACATGAATTTTTTAATTTTTTTGATCCAGAAATTGGCGAAAATTGGTGTTTTGGAAAATTTCCTAAATCGGCTTTAACCTGCTTCTTTTTTGGTCCACATAGATACTAGAGCATAGTACCAATCTAAAATGCCCCTTTATAACATCGTGTCTTGAAACTGTGCCCAAATATACCCTCAAACACGCAAAAATATGCATTCCAAAATCACAACCCATCTTGGTAATCAGTAGATTTTGACCGAACTACTTGCCCAAATTACAAAACAAAATATAGAGAATTTACAGAAAAGGCTGTCGAGTACGTCAATAATGGCCAATATTTTTTGGATCAAAATCCTCCAAGGTCACGGGGCATAAAGATCGTCCCCATGTTATTTCTTATGGGAGATTTTTGCCGATGGGACCTAGCTCTAAAAATATCATGTTTGACAATTTTTTGGGAGGTCATGGTGGCCCCAATAATTTTTCTGTTAATTGCTAAATTCATTACTAGTTAGCCTGAATGAAATATATTTTTTGAGTTTAGCGGTTAAATACCCCTTTAACGTCTCATATATTGATACATGACTTTGACATGAGCACGTGTCATGGCAAATGGTGTCGGCGCCTACAGGGTTGGCTTGGTTGGCTTTAAAATAATGTCCCCCACTGAAAATCAGTTCTGTGACTGAGTGGGTAGACTGTAATACGAATCTTTTTATTACTTTTATTGTTTATTTATTTATTTTCTGGAAAGTTTGGTAATTTGTGCTGTTGCTAGATAACGGTGGAAAACCACCACTCAACCCGACATAGAAAGTATTTTTAAATCTAATACTTCATGACACTGTTACAAGAAAATAGATTATAATTTTTAACATACACGACTTCCTTCGAATATATTTAAAAGTAATACATCCATACTTTTCTACTTCTTTTCTTTTCTTTTTTTCTTGAAAAGAGTCCAAATATTAATAAAATTTTAAAAGAACAGTGAAAAGTCTCAATATTGTCCACCTTTATATCAAGATACCTGTTCTACTATTTTTTTTATGAAATATTACAATTAATCTTTAACTACCATTGTTGAAAAACGCAATAATTTAGAATTTGTCCAGCAATTAACAAAGCAAGTCTCCGTCGACCCGACCTTCTCTAACACTTTGCGTTCTGAAACTTGTATTGCGGGCTAGTACACCGGCACTCTGCAGGCGCACCGTACGGTGGCGCGGGCGGCAGGCTAACGAACTAACTACTAGGCGTTGTGAAGTTTGTCTTCAGGCGTAATCATAGAGTTTGGCGCTGGGAGAAGCTAAAGAACATAAACAGAATACCCTTGCAAAGAGGTCTACTTTTTATTTTGTATTTTTATTATTAGTTTATTTTGTTTTATATATTTTGTTTTATTTTTATTTTTATTACTATTTTTATTTTTATTTTTAACAAAATTTTATTCCTTGAAACAATATTAATTTATTATTCATTGGCAACCAAGACTTTGTAACTAGATCCACATTAATTTGCCAAAAAGCAACTTTATTACCTGTTGATTTAGGATTTAATTTAAAGCCACTACGCACTTTCCGGTTTTTCACGATTTAAAAAAAATACATTTTGTTTTGAAATCGATTTTGTGACAGGTCCTAAAAATCGCAAATACGAATTTTCAAAACGTAGCGTTTAACCCGGTCATTGCCTCAAAGCTTGTCAGGATAAAAGTTCGTAAATATCCTTGGTCTACATACTACAAGAAGTTTACATGGCAAGATCGACTTACTCAGACTTGATACTGGACGCTCCCTGGCTGATGTGGTACCCGAGGCCTCGGTCAGAGCCACCGAGCCACCGTGGCCGGTGTCGTGTCTTGTTGGGGCTGACATGGGCTGCTACGTCTGTGGTCAACTGCAACAAAGCGTAATAACATTAGTATCAGTAGCACGAATACATACCTAACAAATATTACAAAAACAAATTTAGTTCCACTTTTCCATTCTGTCGCAGAGCTTTGACGTTTGTACAGTCGCTCTCGTCAACCTAGGATGTACTTCTTTGGTACACTTATGCGTCCAACCAGTCTTGTCCACCACAATAGTGGTTGGACGCATAAGTGTACCAAAGAAGGCTAATAAACAAACAAAAAAACTCTTAAATTATTCAAAATTGAGCTACAAGTGGTAGATTCGTCAATGCACTATCTGTCGGCTAAACACAATTTCAAGTAAGATGTTGGTGAGTATAATCAGGGTAAAAATGTGAAATATATGCATTTTGTAAAGCAAAATTAAGTCCCCACGCCCCTAACCCCATTAAAATTTGCATCTAGCAACCCTATACTCATAGACTATGTTGGTTTCTTACTTGGCTTCTTCCTCTTGATGTCCTGGAGATGTCTCGCTGACCATATTGTTTCGTCCTTGGCATCCTTGAAACCTTGATGTCCCGGAGACGTCTTGTTTTCCTCGTAGCTTCTGGGCAGGATACCCTCCACGGCTGTCCTGGGTAAATGTGTCTGGGCACCCGGCAAATCTTCTGCCGACCTTGCTGCCTGTAAACACTTCAAACACTTGCTGAGGGACGGCCACTGATCACGTGTGACCGGCTTATACAATGCTCCAGACAGCCGCTCTAGGAGACACCAAGCACAACGATGGAACACACCCGGGCCCCTAGCAGACCCTACCTAACGGGGATTAGTATGGCCCGAGCGCGATCCAGCTAGTTACTCAATCAGCCGCTGGTAGCATTGTATCAAGCAGCCACACTGAACCTAATTACTGAGGTTGCGTTTCCGCTAATTCCTACTGTGAAGAAGGTCTATGTGGGTTGAACAGACGATCTGGGAGGCGCTGGTTCGTTGACAGCCAGACTCCAGTCCAGGATGATGATGCCATCGTCTGTTGCCAGCAAGAGAAGTTCACTTCCTATAAAAAAAGAAAGATAGACACCTTTTTTAGGTAAGATATTTTAAGGTAAAGCACTTTACATTTAAACTGTACAATATAAATACCACTGCCTCCTAGATGTTGCTCGTGGCTCAACGAGGAACCACGAGCAACATCTAGGAGGCAGTGATAAATTCAATATATATTACAATGTTTTCTTTACAAGTCTCCCAAATCATTGAAATAAATTTTTAAACTTTTACTACTTCTTTATAATATTTAATAAGTAAAATTAGTGCAATACTCTGCACTAATTTCACTCTTAAAATATCACAAAGAAAAAGTAAAAGTCTTAAAACTTATTTCAATATAATAAAACTGCTCTAATAACCTCAGCATTTTATAATATCTCCCAATCACATTACAAACGTATGTACAAGATTAAAGGAAACACTTTTTACTACTGGCAATATAACATACTATGTGCAATGATCAAGTATATCATCTTTGTGTCTCCCCACCCCTATACTATAAATACTTCCTACGACAAAGACTAGCCCCTCACCTTCTCAACCACTACCAGCCTATATAAAAGTGACCACTTATGTGCTAACGCTTGGTATGGGTATAATACTAAGTGCAGTAGATCCCCAGCCGATCCTGTTACTTGAAAATCTGGTTGAAACCAGCTAAGTAAACGAAACGTAGATAAATTTGGATGGTTTAATTAATTGTTTCTAATCGTTTGAGTAATGCCTGATGAAATCCTTTAGCTCGGAATGATGCTGCCTGGAATCGATCCGACGACCTCCCGGACTCAAGTCCCGCGTTGCTATCCCAAGTGCCCCTGCGTGTCATAGCTACGTCATCACTGAGCTAGGGCATAACCACCATCAGCAACAGCAACCCTCTCAATTGTATTGCATTTTCATTCGTGATAATGCATAAAACAGCTGTTGTAGTAAATATTTTGCTATGAATTGAATAAACATGTTTTCTAACAAGAATGGTGGGTCTAAAACATGTTTACAAATGTAATACATTGAAGGTACCGTGCGCTTTAAATGTTTCCATTTTGTACAAAAATCATTCAATGCTTTTCGATACGATGAATGTTAATTGTTTTTATGTTTTTTTGTTTTCTAGTGAGAAAAGCTGTCCAGGGTGCAATGGATGTATTTCGTATTTTAGAATGTGGACATTTGTGAAGGGATGTCCAAGGGCTGTTAAAGAGGACTCAATCCCTTTCATTCGCCTGAACGATTGAAGAAAACCCCTGAAAAACTTTCAGTCAGGATTGCCGGTGGTGGGATTCGACTGAGTCCTCCCGGAACAGAGTCTTGCGCCTTACACTCTTACCGATATTTTAAAAGTCAAAGGAAAACCGCTGAAAGTTGTTTGAATGAAAAAGAAACTTGAAACAAAAAGAAAAACATTTTTTTACGGGACAATAGCTCCCTTCTGGCCATTATATGCAAATTTTGGTTCAATTAAAATATTAAAGTTCTAGGTGTATTACTTAATTTCGAGCAATGCTTTTTTTCTAAAATAATGTTCGATGTGCGATTTTTTTAGAGAGAGAGAGAGAGAGAGAGAGAGAGAGAGAGAGAGAGAGAGAGAGTGATAGGAAACTGCCTAACACCATATTATTCCCCTCTCCCCTCCCAAAAAAAGTCAGGGCTAGATCCGCCACTGGATTTTGGAAGGGGGCCCCGAAATGTTTTAGCGCCTACCAATTCCCCCAAATAAGGTAAACGCGCCACTGATTGCACCGAGTCGTTCCGTTATCGGGTGTAGATGGTGGGAACCGGTCAGTCAGTCAGACTACATCCATACAGCTGGCTGACAGACACTGACCTAGCCTAAAACAATGCCTGCTTGCTCGTCTCATGTGAACCATCGCACAGACCGCGACACTTAGCTACAGGGGGTAACAAGCCTGACGAGCCTTCTTGCTCGACGTATGAGCGGGCCACTCACTCGGTATCTTGCAAACAGTAATGTCCAGATATTTCATCAATAGGAACTTGGGTTATTTTTACCGAAGAACAATAAATCTACCAATACCATACACGTCGGTAAAAAATGTAGCTGCCAAGTTGTGGAGTGTGGTTCGGTTAAACAATATAGGCCTAACTGTTATTGTCGTAAAAGTTTGACCCAACTGGGATTCGAACCCAGAATCTATGGCTTAAAGTGCCATAGCTCTACAGAACAAACTACAGAACTAGGCTACAGAACAATAATTGCTATTTGTTGTGATTGTTGGTATCCATACTTAAAAACAATTGTACTATTCATGCTACTACTCAATTCATGGGAGATGAGAAGTGATTGGATACAGGCCTAACCATGTGATCTTTCAGTTATGACCAAGGAGACAGCAAGACGGCAGTCTTCGGTTGGATTCTTATCATGGATGTCATTGTCAACAATTACAGCAAATAGCAATTTAGGAAAAATTTTGTTCTGTAGTCCCAGTAAATTCGGGGTTTTTGGGTTCGAATCCCAGTCGGGTCAAAATTTTCAAACAATTGC
Organism: Sweltsa coloradensis; assembly: GCA_024449915.1. Taxonomy (NCBI): domain Eukaryota; kingdom Metazoa; phylum Arthropoda; class Insecta; order Plecoptera; family Chloroperlidae; genus Sweltsa; species Sweltsa coloradensis. The sequence continues at coordinate 212,788 of JAMZAV010000664.1, forward strand.
AATGAATCAAAAACTATATGCCCTTAAAGCAGGTTTATGCTTAAAAACCATGTAACTTATTCAATATAGGTAGGCTACCTAATTGTTTTTTGTGAGTGTGAGTGGTTTTTGAAGTGTTGGTAAACAGAAAATTCTACCGCTTTCTTTAGAGAATACCCCCAGACTCTGAGACAAGAACACAAGGCTCTTGGGGTTTGGGGCAACATTATCGAGACAGCAAAGCTTATCATTTGGCTTCAGATGATGAGAAAGTTTAAAAAAGTTATTTAAAAAAACAAATTGTTGAAGAAGAGAAACGCAAAAAAATCCATCGATTTACACACAAAAACATGGTTGAGATTAAAGGGTATTGACTCTCATGCAATAAATCCACAGAATGTCGCGGTGTTTTTTATAGTTAATTAATATCTGTACTTGATAGTTACAAACATCCTGTACAAGATGCAAAAATCCACTGCATAACAGATCCATATTTATAAAGAAAGTCTATATCAGGCCGAGTTACAATTTTTCCTCTCTAGTTATTCACCCCAATCGAAGGCCAAAACACGATAGTGGTACGCACACGGGACAGAACACCCTTGACATTCAATGTACACTCGCAGCAACTTCGGAGCTGGAACTTTCTAACCGACTAAAACGCAAGACTATAGACTACATCAAATTAACAAAATGTAATTTTAAAATTCAAACAAAACTTAATGTTAAAGAGTGGATAATAAATTTGGATGTTGCGGTTATTGTAAAAACAAGTGAAAAGGATAGTTTTGTGGAGTGAAATGAAGAGAATCCAAGTTGGGGGCAGAAAGGACAACAATGTAAGTAATAAACATCATTCAAAAGTAATTAAATGTTCAAAGCATGTAACTTTAGGTGAAGTTATTCAGGATGTTGCGGTTATTGTAAAACGTGAAAAGAAGTTTGTGGAGTGAAAGAAGAATCCAGTTGGGGGACACGAAAGGACAACATGTAAATCCAACTAGAAACATCACTGTTCAGTCACAAAATTAAATATAAGTTATAATGCAGTTACACTTATATGTAGAACGGTCACTTACCAGTGCTGGTGCAAGCGTAGACACGCAGAACGCGAGAACACGAACAAGAGAACAAGAGAACGTGAGAACACGAACACGAACACGAGAACACGAGAACACGAGAACGAGAACACGAGAACACGAACGCGAGAACGCGAGAACACGCGAGAATACGCGAGAACACGAGAACACGAGTACACGGTCGGCTCGATTGTCTTTCATGTGGTTCGTTAATCTTGGTTAGCATCTCTGCTTCCAATGTAGAAGGTCCAGGGTTCGTTTCCCACTTTAAGGAGAAGTTTTTTAACATCCCATGAGAACGTAAGTCCATCAGTTCTTGGCTTAGGAATGTGTAAACGGTGACTACAAATCGTCCCTTGGCAACGAGGCACATAATAAATTCTAAGGTTGTTACGAATTAGCCTGGTTGAATTTGGCGCTGTCCGTGGGTGGAATAGTGTCCAATTTGATTTATCGGTGATTTCTACTTAAATATGCCGGTCTCTATTGTTGGTACACGAGCCTGTCGCTTGTCGATGGTGTCGGCGCCTACAGGGTTGGCTTGGTCTGCTTTACATATTATAATGTCCCCACTACGAGCTCCAGTTGTTGACGAGCAAGAAGATTCGTTTTGTTGGACCTGTAACAGAAAGAAAACTTTCGTCACACACTTGTTCACACACTACTTGTGAGGTGTCTCCTCTCATCTCCGCTGCCATCTCTGCCATCGGATACTGACACAATACATTGTTGTAACTGCAACAATCAACTCGCGTGTGTTAATTTCTTCTAAGACATTCGTCCCCACTCAAAACGTATTGAAGAATGAGTTATTGTTTCATTCTAAGCATAGTATGCCCTTGTTCAGCTTCTGTTCACATCAGCAAACGCCTGAAAGACAGAAAATAAGGGTTAGATCCACGTCGCCCTGAAGTCACCACCGTAGCTACCTCCGCACTATGATCTTCAATTTGGAATAAAATAACACAAACTCTTTCTAAAACTGCACCCCAAAATTAACACTACTTAATTGTATTCAGTCAATATTGCGTCAACAACAATAGATGAGCTTGGACAGAATTCCAGGGTTTATTCTGGAACTCATTGAAGCTCAATGAACATGATACTGGACAAGCAATACAAAATGTAGCTTCAGAAGAGTTTCTTGGTTTTTCTAAACAGAAGTTCAACCATATTTGCTTTAAGAATAATAAAATCTATTTCAAATGTTAAAACAGCCAAGATAGTATATTCTTCCAAAGTTCCAATTTTGAATCTCATTTGAGATATGGGGTTGAATTTTGGGTGGTTCCACTCATGCAAAAAAATCTTCACTTTACAAAAAGAAGCACTTAGAAATAGAATTGTTCTGGAAATGATTCTTTTATAAAACCACATTGTAAAGAACACTTTAAAGACATAAAATCTTCACATCTATAGTATGTATACCATGCAAACTCATGTTGTGTGCATCCATACAAAAAAAGCAACTTAATTAGGCCTAACATTAAACCACAACATACACAACCATACTACTAGACAGATTCAAAATATTCACTTTTAATAACACAAAACAAAATATATGCAACTTAATTCATTATACGATAACTAAAAACTATAATAAACTAACAAAAGAACGGAAATAAATTAAAAACATGAATTCACCCCAAGAAATATATTTCATTCAGGCTAATTAATTATTAATTTAGAAATAAACAGAAACATTATTGGGTCCGCCATTACCCCCCCCAAAAAAATTGTCAAACTTGGTAATTTTTTAGCTAGGTCCCATCGGCAAAAATCTCCCATAATAAATAACATGGGGACGATCTTTATGCCCCGTGACCTTAGAGGATTTTGATCCAAAAAAATATTGGCCATTGTTGACGTACTCCGCAGCCTTTTATGTAAATCTGCTATAATTTGTTTTGTAATTTGGGGAAGTAGTTCGGTCAAAATATGCTGATTCCCAAGAAAGGGTGTGATTTTGGAAGGTATATTTTTGCATGCTTGAGAGTATATTTGAGCACAGTTTCATGACACGATGTTGTAAAGATTGGTACGATGCTCTAGTATCTAGGTGAAACAAAAAATTAGACATTATTGCAGATCAAAAAACTTGAAAAATTCGTGTAAAATCAAAGTTACCAAAAAATAATTTTTGAAATGGTTACTTGAGTGTAGTATTATGTGCGGCCTAAGACTTCGACTTCTAATTCTAAAGAAGGGATAGGTATGTAAGTAATCGGTTCCACCGGAATATCTTTGCTTCTGACTTTAATTTCAATGTGTGTCTGAATGTTATACTTTGAGTGTTTACCCCCCCCCCCCCCCACCCTGGCCCCCTTCCCACCGGCTTCCATCACACAATAAAAAGTCAACCTCCTACATTGAAAAGTGTGACTTTTAGGTTTGAGTAAGCGCGAGACTCTGATTGAAGAGGTCACGGGCTCAAGTCCAGCCACCGGCAACACAGCCTCTAACAGACCTCGGATATTCCCTTCACGGCTGTTAACAAAAAATAACAAAAAACTTAGATACCTAAAGAGTAAAGCGGGGCATGCACAGTGCTCTAGGAAGAGTTGTCCCGTTAAATTAAAATAAATATTTATTGTAATTCAGAATCTAATGTAAAACGGTATAAGCCAATTTATAATGAATGAAAACTTGAATAGAATGTTGAAAAAAAATATTGGAGAACTGATGCAGAGCTATTTGAGAGCTTGATCTTCTGCATCTAAGCTGCGGATTGATCACCGCTTGAAAACAAGATGTCGATTCCGTCTGTCATAATTGACTGATTGTTGTCCTCCTTTGTAAATCAGTTTTTATAACTGAATAGGATAGGCGTGGCGTCAAATAAATAAATAAATAAATAAATAAATAATAAATAAAAAATTACTTCATGTATGACTTTATAGGTCCAGCTCGAGGTCCACTAGATATACTTGCGCTCCCTAGAGAGGCAAGATAGAGGTGGTGGAGCCTCTAGTGCAACAAGCCCACACTCGATCTACCCACTGCGATCACCGGGGTCGATTCCAACTCTGATGCATTTTCCACCGAGTGTTTGCTAACTCCCCAGGGCGGGCCTTGGTGGCCTATCGCATAAGCCCAGTGAAAATGCATTGATCACTTGGGTGTCGCTAAATATATTTAATTAGGAAATTTTTTGAAGGACGGGTCACCGAGGGCTTGTTTCGAGGTATTCCTTGCCACCTTCCCGGTCGGCTATGGAGTTAGACATTGGAAGAGGATTCCGAGGGCGTTTGAGGACCAATCCTTGCTCGAAACGAAAAACCCTTCAGTCAGGATTGCCGGTCTCGACGGGATTTGAACCCGGGACCTCCCGAATCAGAAGCCAGCACTGTCGGTAGGGTCTTACTCAGTTTTTAATAGAATTGCGTTACAACACCATATAGGTAATTGTCTACTCTAAGCACGCGAGACTTCTTTCCAGAGGACGATGGTTCGATTCCCTCTGCCGGCAATCTACAGTACAGTTTGTATCCAAGGTTGTTCCGAGTTATAGAGCCGAGAGCGCATGCAGCAACTTTAGTCTAGCTGGCTCAATAGTTACACAAACATATTTCTTGAAACCCAATCACGTTGCATTGCAGCCAAACAACCTTGAAGGTCAAACGTGATTAAGAAATTCTCACACTAGTATTTGTGGGACCGTTGAATAGTTTTTAATTTGTGAACAAAACTCAATTTTTATTTTTAAGTATTGAAATAAAAATATTGTGTAGTGTTTCAGAAGAAAATGACCACATTTCTTGATATCTAGCAATCCTGTCAACATTATTTTGCGCTCCAGAGATGCGCAGTTGCCGAATAGGGTTTGCACCTGGCCTGGCTAGCAAAGCAAGGGGCTATGTTCTGTCCACTGTGCAGTCTCCACTCTCCAGTCAGTCAGTGCGTAGCTGAAGACTCGGGCCGACGGTTGTTCTAGAGCAGAGAGCAGAGCGCCTAAACACGGAGACCGAACCAGCGTTTTGTAATCGTCGAGTTTGGAGTGAAGAATTGTTTAATTTGAGTGTTTGTTTTAATGTCAATATATCCGCGACCGCGAGTGTGAGCGAGTTATAAACGTGTGTTCATTACTAGGGATCTAAACGCCCGACTCTTCTCGACCCTACAGTCAGGTCGGATGTCGAGCCGCGCCTATCAGCCGTGTGTTTTGTGATAGTGTAGTGCGAACATACAAGTGATTCCTTGGATAATACACGAACAGGTAGCCCTACTTCTTTATTAAGAAAACCATGGCCAGACCTTCATTAATTTGTTTTGTTCCAACTTTCAAGTGTGGTGCTCAGAGCATTCCACGCATCTAACTCTACAGAAACATCCTGATTTCAACGTGTCAGCTCACCGTCATTCATAACTATTTACCCCCCCCCCCCCCGCCACCAGCACACCTACGAATACTTCTTACAATGAATGTAATATGGCATTATTTTAGGTCCTAGTAGTTAAAACCACACTTTCCCATGCAGCTACCTGGGGCAGCCCTACTGTAACAACTGCATGACGTTACTAACATTATGCCCAACCAAATCCAAATCCGTAAAGGGGGGGGGGGGGATAAGTAGAATGTTTCACCGACCGACTGATCTATAGGTTGGAGGAACGGGGGACTTTACGTCAGAAAAGTTAAAGGTCAAAGTAATTTTTGTAACAATCTGTGTGTTCAGAGCAGCTGCAATGAAAACAAATTATCATCTTTTTATCATGAAAATTATTCTTTTTAAACGGGCTCGGCCAATGAAAGTGGGACTTAAATCGCAATATGAATTGTTCGTACTTGATGTTTTACTAGAACATTCATGATTAATAATTCCAAATTATGAGTGAATATAATTAGCATACGCAACTTTTTAAACAATTAAAAGCTCGTTTTTTATCTGTAAGAAATTAAGAAGCTCGTTGTTGCATAAAATATAATTACCATTTACCAACAAGATTTATGAGAGTGAATGGGGACTACAAATCAAAGCTAAAACGCCACATTTTCTTGCTACTGGGGGTGTAGGCGTAGCAAGGTACTTTGTAACCCATACTTATTTTTCAGAAAGGTGGGCGTAACCGTCAAAATCTACAAATAAGGCCCGGCTAAACTGTCATTAATCCACTATGAAATCATAACAGGATACTGGAACTCTTTTTCGAATGGGGGGAGGGGGGAATGGGGAATGAAGAGCTGATGATTTTATTTCTGCATCCTTCCAACTAGCCTAGGAACACAAGGCCCTCAAGTATATTGACTGGCGACTGCTACTAGTTTACCATCTGTAGCCTATGTTTAACTTTCTGAGGGGGGGGGGGGGAGGGGTTACTGGAAAATAGTGATAGGGCACCGGTAAGAACTAAGTGGCGGGGGAATTCCCTCCACCCCCTTCATACGAGCCTCAAATCGAAGAGAGCCCACCAATCCATTCCAATCATTGATGGTGATGTGATACGGGTAGGAGGCCTATACGTAGATAATGTTGTAGGCCTATGGTCAGGACTGTTATGAATACAGGGTGGCTAGTATGGCTTTGTTATTGTGATAAAAATAAAATCATTCACTTCGTAGGCAAACATATTATATTTGTTGTCAAAGGGGGGCGGGGCACTTTTGGATACGTCACTGCACAGCACCGTAGAATTTGGGGAGGGGTGAGATGTATGCTTGGTTCTTCTTAGTCCCACTATCCACTACCTTACCTCTTACATCATACTGAACAAAGTCCATGGAAGATAACGTAGCTGCCGAGCACATAGGCCCTTCCAGTTCCAAACAGTAGCAGTCTAGTGGGGATGTACACAGTGTCCTGTCCTAGCCCCCACTACTAGAACCAGCACTATCCTATCTACCTCACACATTCTGTACATTCTGTGTTTAGGGAACATAGGCCCTTCTAGTTCCAAACAGTAGCAGGTCTAGTGGGGATGTTTACAGACTACCCTAGGTGACCAACTAGGTAAAATGGTTTCAAGAAAGTGAAATGAATGTCCAAGGCCTGTTTTAAAAGGACTCGATCAGTAGAATTTGCATTAAAAACCGAAGGAAACTTTGAACAATATCTTTCAGTGAGAATTGCCGGTAACTGGTGTCGAACAGACGATTTCCTGAATCGTGGTTCATTAGTTTCTCCTAATGATTATCGATCACTGTATTCGTAAAACCATATGAATTAAGAACCAATATTATATTTGTCATCACAAGTAAAGACCCTTGAAGTGATTTGAACGAACGGTTCGGCCCCAACTTTTTCGATCGTGACGTATCGCCTACATTTTACCCCGTAGCAGTGCACTACGTCACTCGTCCCCTGCCCTACCCCAAGGTCAAATTATTAGGCCTAGGCCGGGTAGGCCAAGGCCGTCGCTATACTCACGGTAGGCCCTATAGCTAAGCTTCACACTTCCCTTTCAGTCCTCAATCACACACACACAGGGGCACATATTATACAAACAAGTACAAATCTACAATAAATACAAAGCGTGTGCCAACTGCCACTTTACCTTGGCTCGAGTGGCCTACGTGCGAAAAGCGGCATCCATTGCCCTTGCCACCGGGCGCCACAAAATGGCGTCTCAATGTCACTATTTGTTTATTCACTTCACTTGGTCTAAAAAACGCCCACTGGCTTCGAACTTTGGCTCATTCTGAAAGTACAAGTACCGATAAACATTATGTACTCAATCTTAACACTCGTTCATCGTTTATTACGGAGCTATGAGCACTTTAGTACGGGAGTTTCCACAGGTGGACGTGAAGATTGTTGTTTCAGCTCAGAAGTCAGAATAGCGTCTTTATGTAACACGCGCTCTGATTGGCTTAGGCATCGATTTTGGACCCAGACACGATATATACTCGACTGTCATTGGTTGGAAGCGACATATCTCCACCAATAGAAACACTCTTTTCGTTTCCGCTGAATTCTACACGATCGTCAATTAATTTAATTAATTAATTACTTATAAAATCCACAATAAATTAATAATTGACGAAATCCATTTTGTACAATGTATAAATCCCAAGGATGAATCAAATCTTGAACAATAAATATGACTAGGAAGCTTCGTAAACGCTTTTTCAGGCGCGTTGTTGGATGAGCGTAATTGTTTAAAAACGAAAAAAAACGTAAAATTGCGATTTTCATAAGAAATAATTATTCGATTACGATCAAATTTCACACGAATATATTTCATAAAATTAAGGTTCTGTGAAAAAATTATTACAATCGGATAAAGCATGTAGGCCTAGATGTTATAAGTCGAAGAATTTTTTTTTAAATCGAAAAAATCGTAAAATTGCGATTTTCATGAGGAATAATTTTTCGATTGCGTTCAAAAACGTGGCAGTTCTAAGTTCAGAGATTTCGAAGGCCTCCACAAAATTTAATAGCAATTGGAGTATCGGTTTAGCCGGAATCGTGTTAACAGACAGACAAAAATACAAAAAGAAAGAAGAAAAAAATCCATTCCGGATTTTTTTCCAGTGTAGTGAAATGGAATCTTCACTTCTCTCGCTACGCTCATCCAAAAATTAATGTACGTGCTTTGTGTTGTTTTAAATTTTTTGATAAAAAATTGTAATATTTGTACAACCTCATGGTTAAATAATAGGCGAATATGACGCTGTTAAAATGGTATTATATAGCCAAAAATTTAATTACCTAATATAAGCCATTGGGGTGTATACAGACAGAAAAAAAAACAATAACACATTGGGGACATTGGCTTCTAATTGTGTATTTATTTGTATTTTTGTTTTATGTGTATGTATTCGTTAGTTTGTTTTCACAGTGTTAATAACGTATCAAATTCGTCTGGGTATAAAACATTTCTATGTTCGTGGTATTATTACTTACGAATTCTCAGTCAAGCTTCGAATAGGGAGCAAAACTGTGCAGTGAATTGGTCCTCTCTTGTTCTACAGCTATCTTCAATGGTGGAGGTGCCGGGTAGGGACTGATACAATACCAGACAGAAAGACAATTTCCACGTACTAACTAGACTTGATGTATAAATGATGCTCATATGAGGGGTATAACGCTAGTAGTCAGAAGGGCATAGTCGCCGTCGTTTTTCCAGGAATCCTTAATTACTGTCGCCAGACTAATGAGTTCCGGCCGCGAGACTCAAGAGCCTCGCAGCCAAACCTAACACCCCGAACACCCCCTCCCCTCCCCTCCCCTCCCCGTACCCCGTAGTATTTGTAATATTCGCAGGTGGGATTCGAACCCAAATGCCACATTAGGGGTGCCTGGTCGTGTCTTCTGTATGATCCCTGGGCTGTTTCGTCGTGTCGATGATGACTCGAACTGCTAATAATATATTTAAAATGAATAATACATTCAACCTTAATGTATTTAGGATATAAAGTAGGCCCTATCTATCTGTCTTCTTGCCGCTTTTTATTTCATCATTCCAATTCTTGAAACTGTTGATACATATCGGACGGAGTGCATTGCCTCAAATTGATAATGACTTTGTTTACACCGTGCGAACAGCGAGCTAGGTAGCGCGCGACAGTGTTGGGGAAGGAACTTTTAAAAAGAACGCGTTCTCGCGAACGCGTTCTTTTTTTGTGAACTTTTCAGTGAACTTACTCTTTTTTTAAATGAATGAACTTGAACTTTTAAAAGTTCTTTCCGAGAACGAACTTTTCAGTTTTAGAAAGTTCATTTGAAAGTTCTTTCCGTGCGTCGAGCAGCCGTCGACTCGCCGCTGTCGACGCTAAAAACAATAACAAATCGTTGTTCCATCGTTGGCCTACGTTGACGTACGTTCAGCTGATTTTGACAAGGTCACGCACGATTCACGAAGTCTAACTTAGTTAAAAAGATGCACGCCAACTAGTTCGGAAACAAATAAATTTTAGAAGCCTAAAATGCTTAGTATCTGCTGTTATTTTACAAGCTGGTCGACGAGAATAAAGAAGAATATCATCAACACGATCAAAGACAGCTCAACTATATCGTCCGACCACCGTCAGCCGTGGGAAGATCGCGATCTATGACCCCCCCCCCCCCCGTCAAACCCTGCTACAAGACCACCAGCAGAGCTCGAATTTCATAACTAATGCAACTTCTTTGACAAATATGAAGCCCATCTCCGTGCTTCGTGTGCGTATAGTTTCGAAATTAAATCTGGAAGTCGTATTGTTCTTCTTCTTCTTCTTCTTCTTCTTCTTCTTCTTCTTCTTCTTCTTCTTCTTCTTATTATTATTATTATTATTATTATTATTATTATTATTATTATTATTATTATTATTATTATTATCATAAATCAATTCCAAACATTTTGTTGCAGAAAACAACATATTCTGTGTATAGTTTTCCCGGGTGGCTAGCAGTTTTTTTTTTTTTTTTGCGACTGTCACAGCAGCTGGTCGTTTGTGCAAGCGGCCAAGCGCTCTACATGTTAGCTCATCAGTTTGGCTATTGAGAAATAAAGTTTAGCACTGGTAGTCTATCAAGCAAGGTCTCAGCTCGAAGCTTCCAATGTTTATGTGGACACTTGACAGTAGATTGCGCGTACGACTGCAGTGGCATAATATGCAAGAATATATTTCAGATGGAACTTTGTTGGGGGAGGGGGGGGGGGGGGGGGCTCCAAGTTGATTTAGTATGTGTTTGGTATTAAGCACATTAGGATAATTTAATACAAGTTGTGTCTTCAAGTATCTACCTATATTTAAATGATTTAATATTGCACTTGTGTAGGTGTAGACAGATTGGAATTTAACTAGCTTGTAGGCCCTACCTATAGTAAAATGGGTAGTAATGGTGAATTATTTTGGCCACTTGCAAAGGCTATGCTAATGCAGTGAAGCAAAAAATTAATGTGGTAATTAGATTGCCTTTATAAGGCCTACATAAATACAAAAACAACTTATAGATTTGAAGATTTTTGTTAACTACTCGAACTCAACTTGAAAAAGTGATACTCGCACGACCTTAATGTTTTTCTTCATTTCTCGCCAACCTTCAATAAAATAGTGATTTTTTTACAAAAGAACTTTTAAAAGAACTTAGTTCATATTTTAGACGAACTTGAACTTTACAAAATTTTAGGTTTTAAAAGAACTTGAACTTTTTAAAAGTTCATTATTTGAGCAGTGAACTGAACTTTTAGAAAGTTCATTTTAAAAAAGAACTGACCCAACACTGGCGCGCGACCATATCATCCAGTCAATAGTGTAAAAATAAAATTTTTGTAGGATGCCCGCTGTAGGGTATACACATCAGATTTAAGTAACCGATGTGACCCTCTTCAGGTGACTAACTGTATAATTCTTATTGCGGATAGGACAATTGTGAAGGGATGCCCGAGGGCTATTTAAAAGGACTCAATTCCTTGCATTTGCCTTAACGACTGAGGAAAACCTCGGAAAAACCTTCAGTCAGAATTGCCGGTCTCGACGGGATCCGAAATCGGGACCTCAGCCAAAACTGTCGGCGTCAAGTGTGCGAAGTAAACGCGGAGATACATGTGTCCGTATAACATCACGTCATGCTCGAGCCAGAATTAGAATTATTGAATTCGTTTCGAGGAGGGACTCAATGTTGTCCAGCATATGAACAATCCAGCATAAAATTTTTTTTTTTTTTTTTTTTTTTTTTTTTTTGGGGGGGGGGTCCCCGGGGGCGGTTTTTTTCCCGGGGGAAAAAAAAAAACCGGAAACCTTTTTTTTTTTTCCCCCCCCGCGGTTCCCCTTTTTTTAAAAAAAAACCCGGCTTTTGCCCTTTTTTTAAAAAAACCCGGGTTCCCCCCCCCGGGGGGGCCCCCTAAAAAAAATTTTTCCCGGGGGGGCCCCCCCACCCACGGTTCCTTTTCCCGAACAAAAAACCCCCCCTTTCTTTCTAAATTTTTTTTGGAATTCTTCACAAATTGAGATTTTCAGAACAATACACTATCGTAAAAAACGAATAATATGTTTCGTACTAACCGGGTTTTCAACTTGTTTTTTTTTTCCAAAAATCACGATCGGAAGAGCTTTCTTTGTTTTTTTTTTTGGGGAATTTTTCGCACAAATTAGATTTTCAAACAATACACTAAAATCGTAAAAGAACAAAATGATGATTTGGTACTAAACCGGTTTTTAAATTTGTTTTTTTTAAACCTAAATACGATGGGAACGATTTTCTTTCTGAGTTTTTTTGGAATTTTTCGCAAAATTGAGATTTTCAGAAAAACCTATAGATCGAAAAAGAACAAATATGATGATTTGGTACAAAAAGGGTTTTTAAAATTTGATTTTTTCCCTAAATCACGATCGGAACGAGCTTTTTTTTCTGATTTTTTTTTGGAATTCTTGCAAAATTTGAGATTTTTCAAAACAATACCTATAGATCGTAAAAGACGAAAAATGATGTTTTCGGACTAAGGGTTTTAACTTTTATTTTTACCTTAATCAATAAATTTCAATTTTGAATTTGGGAGAAAAGTAACCGTGGATTTTTCATCGGCATATTGAACACCAAGTAAAAGCAGTATGTCATGAAGACGTTTTTTTCAAAACGAATACAAATTGCGGACGAAAATATTAGTGTTATTTAATAGAGAGAAAATTTGTTCCCGCTCACCAATAAAATCAAATATGATTAAACACAAAATTTAAATTCGCAATAAACACACTCCACTCTTTTTGATTTATTCAAATTTTTGGACAAGGCTGATCATGGGTCAAAAATTGTTTAAACCCCCCATCGTGGGGATGTCAAAAATTTGGAAAAACCCATTGGAGGTTGTAAAAAATTAAATTTAAACCCCATCGTGGGGTTGTTTTGAAAATTAGTGTTCAAATAGATAATATTTTTTTGTCGTGAAAAGTTTTAAAATAGGTTGTTGAAAAAGTGCTTCATTTGTTTTACGTTTTTTAAGAAATTTTATTTTTAAACCCGTAAATTCACTAAACCCCATGTTTTGGAAACCCAAACCAATCGTTGTCGGGGAAAACCAGCCCCCCAACAGTTCCCGAATAAAGCCATACAAGATTGCAGCCTAAGCAAAAAGCCGTCACGTCACAACTATTCTTCACAACTCCCGCGCCAATGTGTTGCGAATACTTCCCCGAAAAGACTTTGTTAAACCAGTGAAAAAAGATGGGAAACCCCAAAAAAAGAAACGTGATGTTGTCTTGTCCAAGAAAGTGTATACATTGAATGATTTGAAAAAAAAAACTTCTCGTGGTTGGTTTACAAAAAGACATTCTTCCAGTTTTTGTAGTGGTAAATGATTTGAAAGGGCAAATGAGTGCAAATTCCTCAGTGTACATGGAAAGAGTTGTTAAGAAATAAAACACTGCGCCTTTGTTTTTAAGCTTAAACCTAGAAAAGCAGAAAAATCTGAAAATTGTGTCCCATGTTATATTTTTTTAAAATCAGAAAAATAGTGATTGCTTAAGGGCATATATGATGATGAACAAGCATTTTTTTTACCCAGTAAAAATTGAATGCATAATTTAATAAAAATTCTAAGTTTGAAAACAAGTTTCTACAGAATCGGGGTTTTCTCACAATACCTTCATGATTGTTACTACTGTGATTTTGTGGAAAAAAAAAAAGGAAGTATACATCATAATAAATACTTTGGGGAAAGAAGAGGGGAAAAAACCCTTTTCAGGAACAATTTGTAAAAAAACAATCAAAAATTGGACTGTATAAATGAATATGTATCACGGTTTTGAAACATACCCTATATGAACGGGCCTAAAAAATTGAGGGGATTTCTGTTAATTTTTTAATCTTGAAAATGTGTGAAAAATGTGAAATGGCTTATTTATTTGCAATTGTAAGATTACCATCCTTATAATTTAAATTTTAATCGTTTTTCCTCTTTTTAATAATATATTTAGGGAAAAATTCGAAAATGTTTTTCGCGTATTTTGGGCGTGTGGTGAAAGCGATGTTATTTAGCACACATATTGTATTTTTTGTGGGTACAAAATTTGTCTTCGTCGCGTGTGATCTTAAATTAAAGCTACCGCTTAAACTGAACAAAATTTACATAAGATTTGTACACCTTTAAACTAAACTTCATTCGTGTATAAAAATTAATAACATGTATTTTTGGGTGAAAAAGGGGTTCAAATGATAATAATTATAAACTTGCATTATTATTTTAAAAAAATATTAATTTGGGGCATAACTTTCATCCTTATCTTATCAATTTTGTTTAACTCATCAATTATGCGCTTTTTTTTCGAAAAAAATTGCCTCACTGAGACTCGAATTTTAAAACATGTGCGCGAGTGATTTGGGAAAATATTTTATCATCTAATCTGCTTTTCTGCGCGGGGTGCATTGCGACACATTCGTAAAGTTTTTTTGCAATTCGAGCGGCCCATTAGTCTTCTCGAGACAACGCTAAAAATCGCGTCTATACAATGTGTGAAAATTTTTTTCCATCACTGGGCTCGAACTTAAGACTGTCAAATCTGATTGCTTTTCTATTTGGAGAAAATTTTCTAAAAATTTTAAATTTATTTTTTTTATCCTTGCCTCTATGAGGAAGGAAACCTTATTTTTTTCGTAATGACAATTATACAATTAATTATTGTGTTCCTTTTTAATTTATATCCCTTTCCCTTTCCTGATAAAATATATTTCTTAAATTGCTATACCGGACAGAGGCATTCAGTATATTTAATTCCTATCCCTTTCATCTACATATTTTTGGAAAATCTGTTTTTTTTCTCGATACTTTTTAATCCGAATATCATCTGCTAATAATATATTTAAGGGAATAGTCCTTAAACCCAAAGTATTTTGGGGGAAAAGATCATTCTATCATCTCCTCACACCCCTGCACAAAACACGGCGGGGTGCATTTCCAAAAACCCGTAAATGTCTTTTTTGCAAATTTCAACTGAGCCATTTCTTCTCGAGACAAAAAAATTTTGAACAAAAGATGTCGTGCTTTTTACATTTAACAATTTTTAAAAATATTAGATTTAATTTATAATAATAATAAAATAAAAACAAAATCAACACAAATTACGGTTTTTTTTATTATTTATTTTTGTCTTTTGTAGTCATTTATGAGTAAGGGGAACCTTATTTATAAAATTTTAAATTAATTATTGAGATAACTTTCCTTTTTAACTAAAAATCCTATCCCCTTTAATTAATAATAATAATAATAAAAATATTTACGGCGAACTTTGAACTGCTTTACACTTTTTGTGTGATGTGTACTTTTTTCTGCTTCTAGTCGTTTGAGCGCATTCGCACCTCGTAAATTTAATTGATGAAAAGGCCCGATGCATGCTCTGTATAAAAATCCGTTCATGCTGAACCCACGAATTATTGAATTCGAAAACCCCTAATTTAAACTATAATAAAAAGATTTTGTACTCGATATTATTGAGTTAATCCCCGGCTGACTAACCCCCGGGGCAGCACAAATTTAAAATAATATTTTTTCTTGGCACTTTACTTACGGGGTCTCGTTTTAATTGCTAAAATTATTTAGGATAAAAGAATCTTCTACCCCTCCCCGATGGCGGGAATGCATTGCGACATACTCGTAATGTCTTGTTTTGCAATTTAATGACACATGGATAATGACTTGTTTACATCTTGCGAGCAGCCAGCCAGTCGAGTCTTTGCAGTAAAAATCGAAGAATGCATGCGTTCCTGACAATATGCGGAGCTCGAACCAACGAATTATTGAATTCGAATCCCTTAGAATAAAAGAGCCTTTTGTATACTCGATATTATTATTGAGTTTGAATCACTGACATCCACAATTAACGTAAATTTTTATTTAATCGGCACTCCACTTACGAGTGTCTCGTTTTACTCCCTATTAAATCAGAATCTAAATGGGATAAAATAATAAATAGGGGCGGAGAGGGTGGACAGGAATCTCTTGCATGTTCAAATCCCACTTGCGAATATTGCGGATACTGTGGGAGAAACGAGAATGAGGGCCCCCGGGGGGACGGGGGTGGACAGGTATCTCTTTATGTGGCTTTTGGGTTCGAATCCCACGCAGGAGTGCACTTGCAAAACCAACCAAAATGTATTTAGGATAAATAGTATATTTAATTACCTCGATTCCTAGAACTATTTACGCATTTAGCTTACGAAGTGGTGTGTGTGTGTGTGATTTCTGTGGTCGAGAAGAAACATATTCTATCCGTATTATAGGGCGAAGTGTATTGCGTAACACACGTAGGCCTAATGACACTTTGATAATGACTTGTTTACACATTGCGAGCTCCCAGCTAGCTAGACAGTCAGCCAGCCAGCCCCAGCCAGCCAGTCAGTCGAGTCTGTGAAGTGAAAACCAACGGATGCATGCGGGGCTCGAACCCACGAATTATTGAATTCGAATCCCATAAATGATAAGACTATGAATAAACGAGCCTTTTGTACTCGATATTATTGAGTTTGTAGCCCAGGCATCAATGACATCCACAATTAACGTAAATTTTTATCTACTCGGCACTTCACTTACGAGTGTCTCGTTTGCCCCGGCGGGAACGGGGGACGGGGGACGGGGAACGGGGAGCGGAGGGCCGAGGGGTGGACAGGCACCCCTTACGAAGCATTTGGGTTCGAATCCCACTTGCGAATGTTGCGAATACTGTGGGGGATGGAAAACGAGAATGGGGGACCCCGGGGGGAACGGGGAACGGGGGGCGGAGGGCAGAGGGGGTGGACAGGCACCCCTAATGTGGCATTTGGGTTCGAATCCCACCTGCGAATATTACAAATACTACGGGGTACGGGGTACGGGGAGGGGAGGGGAGGGGGTGTTCGGGGTGTTAGGTTTGGCTGCGAGGCTCTTGAGTCTCGCGGCCGGAACTCATTAGTCTGGCGACAGTAATTAAGGATTCCTGGAAAAACGACGGAATATACGCCTTCTTGCCTACTAACGCTTTTTAATGGTCTACCCACAGAAATAAAAGACATTTCCGATTCAACTAAGCTGCTAAATGCTATAAAATAACATTTATTACAGGGTGTATTTTATCAGGTAGATGATTTTGTTAACAACTGTTAAGTTACTAGCAAGAGAAGGGTAGGCTACCATTTAGGTGGTTTATTGATACTGTTCGTTGGCACAATGCTAGGATTTTATATATATGTATGTACATATGGCAGGATATAGGCCTATGTTTTAACTTTTAAGACCTATTTTCACTATATTTTAGTTCTTAGTATTAATTTAATATTATTCTTATTGTACCTATATTGATTGATATTGTAGGCCTACCAAACCTGACAAATCCTAAATCTTGTAAACAGATCTTTTGGATGCTAATAGAACAGACAAACAAAGTGGATATTTAATTTTTTAGAGTTCCACGCTTGTGTGTTCATTAATGGTGTAGGTGCTGAGCACCTAATATGCAAACTTTCTTGGGGGATATCCCCGCCCCCCCCTAACCACCAGCGCCACCAGAAGCATTAGACAAAAAAACACATGTCGACCGAGGGTCGTGTTTGGTTTTTATCGTGTGACACGACACACACAGACGGACGGACATGAAAGTGATGCGTATAAGTTAAAGATGAGCTTCGCTCCCTAATATTTCAGGCATGGCAGTTAGTATCAGAATATAATGAGAGGTTTGTCCTGTGCTCATGACCCTCGCTGTCAAACCATCAAACTCCATCCAATCAAACTACAAGCTGGTTAGCTCAATGGCAGTGTTGAATTCAGACTTTTTTCCTGGGGAGGGCACTCGACTTATTGGAGTGGGCGCACTTCGCACACCAGTACTATTATAATGTACGGTGGTAAGATGTTTTGGAAAATCTGGGGTTTTTAGCTCAGTTTTCTGGTGTCTTTATTTTTGTGGGGACCCTAACCTATTCTGGAATTAGGCTCAGATCACCAGTGAATTTTCGTTCGTCAGGTATAGATTAAACTAGTCGTAATTTGAATTATTATTAATTTGGAGATTAATGTCGTCCCTTACTCAGCACGTTTCCAAGAGTTGTGGAAGAATCATTACATTCTCACGTATTTTGGTGTTTTAAACTTTTTGACTGAATCAAAATATGAAAATAGATGTGTAAGTTTTTTACTTTTTATCTCCAAATAATCCAGCATACTCCTTAGCAGAAATATGAATATATGCAAAAATAAATTGTTAATACATTTCTGATAAATAGTGGGTATTGAGTGGGACGGGGGGGGGGGGGCACTGCCCTCCCCAGGGTATGCCTGAATTCAACACTGCTCAATGGAAAGAAACAATATATCACCCAATAATGAAACATTATGCTCAAATCTATCATTTTGAATTTAGTAATATATCTACTTGACTGCAAATGAGTCCAACTGCCCAGTGGCTACTTCACCATATTCTCCATTAATATAACCATTTTATACTGTTACAGAATATTTTAGTTAGTATGTATAAAAAGTAGTTTACAATACCTATACTATACTTTATTTTTTAGTGAGTAGTGAGTGAGTGTCGTAATTATGTTATCATGAGTGCAATAAAAAAGTCTTTTGAATAATGTAACAAGTTAATTGTAAGAATGAAAAATAAAAAATAAATCCCCCAAAAGTCACTTTAATTCCGACTAACTATAGCTAGTTAGCTACCATATAAAATAAGCACTGAAGAGGCTGCACCACATTAACATTGCATCATGCATAGTCTGATACACAAATGATTAGGAGAGGAGACTCCAAGTACAGTCACTCACAAATGTAATAGTCGAGATGTGAGAGTGGCTCGATCTTGGCTAAATTTATCTCTACGTTCGATAAACTCAACTTGATACGTGAACTTGTTGGCTATTGAGCCACCTCTGCAGCTGCACACATCTCAGTATTAACTGTTGTGAGTGACTGTACTCAGCATTTGGTTAAAGACATAGAATAATTATACGAGTTTCTCATATTGTTAGCATTGATTTATTAACAAGCCATACAATATTAAAACAAAGAAGTTTTTATTAATTGAATTACAAACAAACACAAAAACAAACCAGAACATATTAAGAGAGGGATTAGGTAAAGCATCACCAGTAGAAAGAAACATACAAAGAGAACATGTTGGGTGTTCCCGGCCAAAGTGGCAACCAGGGGTCGAAATTAACTTTTAATGCTACCAGCCTTCGGGCTCGTGGCAACAATATTCCTCTAGCCCGAGAGCATTTTTACTAGCCGGAGCAAAGTTTCACTAGGCTCGGGCGAGCGTTAATTTAGACCCTGGTGGCAACCATTTTTAATGGGGTCTTTTATCAATGTGGTAAGTATAAGTAGACCTTTGACAAACTTAGAAATAATAACAAACAACCAACCATTAAATGCAGTAGAAAAACTTGAACAATCTCAAGAATGTAGCTCAAGCAGCAACAAAACAACTACAGGCATAACAGTACTCGACGATAAACACTTCTGCAACGGACATAATATATTATGCATCGAGTGCACTCACTGTCATCTTAATACGATAGCCTATATTAGCAGGCTCTTATAGTATTTAAATAGTTTTGACTATACTTACAGATGCTTAAAATAAAAGAAGGCCATCAGTTTGCAACAGTGGAAAAATATAGTTGACTGCCAATGTTATGTGATATAAATTAAAATTAATGTAAAGTACTGATAGCAACATTGCTAAATTTACAGTATTTAGTGTTTAAAATAATAAACCTTTACTAGATCTCTGCAACCAAAGCTGTTGCCTTGAATGTGACACAAACAAACTCATAAACAATTAAAAATAAAAATGTAAAACAAGAAGGAAGTGAAATAATTACATAAATGATTCCTAAAAAAATATTGATTATTGACCATCGCAATAGATCTTTTGTCTATGTTAGACTGCAATCTATCGTTTTTGTCAAGAAATAATGGTAGTAGAAGATAGTATATATACACCATGATTTGATTTGTAGTAGTAAACGTACATATTTGCTGCATCAGAAGACATTGTATTAATAATTTATTCTGTTAACTCTTACTACAGTACGTAGATTGAAAACTGATATTTATCTTGCTTAGTGTGATGCTTTGTTACACAATTTGCTAACCATAAAAAAAAAATACCAACCGACTGTAAAGTTCAAGGAAGAAATGCTGTATTAAGCCTAGTTTTCATGCAGGCGAGCAAATACAATCAATTAGGTTCTAGCTAGACCAATCAGAAAGCTAGGACCACGCCACCAACAAACGGCACGACCAAAGCCAAACTAATTTAAATGTGGTCGCTTTCATCGTGCAGTTCGCTTGTCGACATGAAAACTAGGCTTTCATGTGTCCAACTGCTTTACTCTGTGGTAGGCCTACAGGGTGACCACAAACGATCACACATCCATCCTTTCTGCCAAAGAATTGCTAACTTACGGGAACTACACAAGACATAGAACCTACTTAACATGAAATGCAATGACAATGGACCGTAGAGGTACGTGAAAATAGTGTTTTGTGAATAGATGCTACAAAGTGCTATTTTGTCACTTAAAACTAAGGTTTTCAAGTCCTATTTCATTTTATTTTCCATATTATCTATTATTTGTTTATACACATCTTTATTCAGTCGATATTAATTTAACCTTGATGACCAAATTACCAGTCTTGGGGTCGCTACTTTTTAAAAGTAGCATGCTATCGCTAACGCTACATGCCTCGAAAAAGTAGCTTCGCTACTTTTTCGCTTCTTTTTTTCAGATGTAGCGACGCCACATTCGCGCTACTCATGAAATATAGCGCCCTACTTTTCTGCTACATGTTCCCGTTTAATCGGGGGTCGTCGAGATCCCAAATTATCCCGTTTTTAAAGCCTTTTGACGTCGTGCCGCAATGATTTTTAACTCAATTTACATTAACTCGATCGTGATCTATCATCAAAAGCACATAGTTTCGGTTTCCATTGTGATAGAAGGCGTTCTTTTAACGTTTAGGCTAGGCTAGGCCCTAGTCTAAAGGCCTAATGATCAACATTCATATTGCATTTCTTATTTTCAACAACGTGTTTTTCGCGGAATCACTGCAGAAGAATGCGACAAACAAGGTTCGGAATTGGCCTACTGGTGCCGTACAATTAGCGATATAGCCTGGAATGTCCCAAGGGAGGAGGGATAGGCTATACCTATATGACACTAATCACTTCATTTTAATATGCAATTCAGACGATTGGCGTAATTATTGAGCGGCTTATGCTCTAAATTAATAATACGTCTTCTAATTATCGTGGATACATCTTTGTTTACGACCCTGAAATAGTACTCAAGATGCACCACGCAATCTAATCACTGCAATATTTTGGTAAAGTCAGCTCACACGATGTGACAGATCAGCGATCGCTCGCATCCTTCGGACGACGCAGAGAGAGAGAGAGAGAGAGAGAGAGAGAGAGAGAGACAGAGAGAGAGAGAGAGAGAGAGAGAGAGAGACAGAGACTCCCTGGGAGAGAGCGAGGGAGATGGTGTGGAAGTGAGATGAGATTACGGGCCGTTGTACACGGCGAGCACATGACGTGGCGCGGCGGGCGTTACAAGTTAGTTTGCAGTGCCGACTTTTGACTTTACGTGGTACTGGGACTGCTGGCCCCGGAACTTAAAAAGTAGCGCAATATCACGCTAACGCTACAAAAATTGTAGCATGCTACCGCTACAATATGCCCCCTTAATAAAGTAGCGCGCTACTGGCTCCGCTACACGTAAAAGTAGCATGCTACATGTAGCGCACTACTTGTAGCGCGCTTCTCCCCAAGACTGCAAATTACAATTTAAAATCTGAAAAAAGTTCATACACAAGGTTTTGAAATTAGCCAAAAAATAGATGCTACAGAACACTATAAAATGACACTTGAAAATGATATATACACGCACCTCTAACCCAATGGTTAATATAAGAAGCATTGCAAATATGGTTTTATTAAAAGTTATCAACACTTAAATACCATGGCCATTTTACATTGATACAAATTTACATTGTTGGTAAATAATATCTAAATGTACTCGGCGACTACGTGTACAAACACTTAGCGGTAGTACCTACAGACTTCTGGTTCAACTGATTCGTTGGGGTGAGGAGAGCGTCAGGATCAACGCCGGGTGTCGTTGGGAGCAGTCCACACGTACTGTGTACAAAAATAATGCATAGAATATAAGATATTAACATTTTGCATTTACTTATAACTAGGCCCCCCCACCAGTATTTTCAGCGTAATTGTAATTGTAATTTATTTGCAGCTGTGGGATTACATGTGATGCCATAACAAGTATGTGCATCGTAACATAGGGCTGTGGGTGTTGAATTCCAAATAGAGATGAAGCGTTTTACTTTTAAGTACCCAGCGGTAGTTGAACATTTAAAAGAGCATAAACAATTATTCTTTCATGTAAGATCTAGTAAAAAAAAGAGAATGCCATGTTTTATTTATGGCTCGGTGTATAAACATATGAAAAAGCCATCACATGGTTGTGAAGAACACTCCCAACTAATACACCAATATCAATACGGAACGAACCATGGTCATTTAGCTTGCAACGTTTATCTCCCCACTATTGGTGCATACATAATGTCTACAATTCTCTTATTAAAAGAAAAATATTTATTACTTCAACTTCATACTTTTTCAATAAACCATTAAACCAGTGGAAGATGTCTCATGAGTGATGAGTGATGAACTGATAAGTCATCGGAATATTATTTCATCGTAAGTAATAAACAGCAAATGAATTTGTCTACGATAAGAAACGTGGAACTTTTAGGGGAATACATCCCTTTTCCAACATTAGGAACTTGCAACTTAAAAAGTCGCTATTAATTTACCGTATTTACTCTATTGTAGGTCGCACCCCAGTTTTCAGATGTATAAAATCGAAAAGCTGGTTTGCATGTGAATGTAAGTACTGTAGCACTACTGTAATATGTGGGATTGTAGATATGGGTAGACAAATATCCTGAAGTTCTGCTTTAAAAGTTCAAATAAATATCAAGTTTAGAAATAACAAAGTAAGTAACCCCTCAACATCACATCAACGTTGTATACAAAGAAGTCCTAGGAAGCCTAGGATGCTGCCAAAATATTACACGGTTAGTAAGACTTTTGTGCAGTGTTATTTCATTTTTATTACAATTTGGAAATCAATATCAGTAAATTGTTATTATTGCATCATGACTAAATGTGTCACTCACTACTGTGTATCGAGTCGCACTCGCACGATCCTCGTCATAGGCCCGAGACCCAGCACCTCCACCAACCATTGGTGGAGGTGCTGGGTAAAACATTTTGCATGTGAAAGGGTCGTACCCCAGTTTTATGGATTTCAATTTTCATTTCTATGTGCGACCCATAATCGAGAAAATACAGTACTACTATTTACTAACTTAGTATTTTTGTTTACTACAAGTAGTATAACATTCCATTTAAAGTTCCTAGTGCTGTCGTAATACCATCAAATTCAGGAGTAAGCATTAAAATTACAAACTCATTTTCATTTGATTGAGAAGGGTTGACAGGACCTGGTTGGGAAAGCAAAGAAAACAAAGAAAACATAAATCCCAGCCTGAAGGGCTGGGGGCGACAAAACTTTTCACCTGCTGATGACAACAAAATTTTCATCTGCTTTAACATTTTACTTTTGGAAATATCATCATCATATCATTATCCGTCGCCGCTTCCTACTTCTGGTAGGGTCAGCTTGGGTTTTGCAACCAAATTCTTCCACTTATTTCTATCCTCACACAATCGTGTCTCTGCTACTACATGCTCCCAGCTCTCTCCTCTAGTATGTATGTAGGTCTCTTGCTATGGTCTTCCATCTCTTCCTTGGTCTCCACCGTCTTCTTCTGCTACCTTCAATCCTTTTCTCATACATTCTCCTGGGCATCCTCTCTTCCGTCATTCGTTTCATATGCCCAAACCATCTCAGCCGTGTCCTTCCCATCCTGTCACCTAACTTCTCCACCCCAAGCATCTCTGATGTTTGTATTCTGAAATATAAAACTAAAATTAGTCTGGATTTTGGAGCTATTTCATGGTAATTTATATATATCTTTTAAAGACACTTAAATAAAAGAACTATACCTGCCCTTTTTTTCAAGGGACAGGATTGTGACTTAGTGCGACAAAGTAAGCTAACTTTTCAAAGTTCCATAATTTGGGGAACTTGCCCACGACTGTACAGTTGATATCATGAAAAGTGAAGGTGTTTTTCCTAAAGCTGTAGTGAAGCCTAGAAGAACTTGACCCTTGTTTGTTACAACTTAGTACAGGCAAATATTATGAAAAATGTCTGGCTGACTCTATAAAGGTGTATAGGCTTACTATAGGTACGGTTCTCGTCAACAAAAATACAAAACTAATTTTTTCAGAACCCTTACTGGTTGTGCTGACGGTGTGGCTCAGTATGAATGGTGTTTGAAGTAACCTTGCTGATGATGACAACATGCATGCAGAATTTGCTTCTTGCGTGGCCCTACCACAGGTTTGGTTATGTGTTGTGAGTTTTGTTTGCATGTAGTTAGCTGATTTTTAGTGGCCACCATCTGCCTGATGAGTCCCAGAAGGACGAAGCGCGTCGTGGATTAAGGTAACAACTTTAAATTAGCTGCAGTTGTCATCAGCAGGTGAAAAGTTTTGTAGCCCCCAGCCCTTCAGGCTGGGATTTATGTTCTCTTTGCTTTCCCAACCTGTCAACCCTTCTCCAATCTTTTTCAGAAAAAAGTTATGGTAAGAACCCACCATTCTTTTTCATTCCATTTTTTGTCTATAACTTCTTCTACAAATCAATAACCGAGTTATTATCTTAGGTACACAATTCTTCAAGAAAAATAGAAAAATAATCAATGACTGCAATCAAAGGTATGTCTTCTTGTCTTGTCACAGAACTTCTTTGCACATTGCAGCAATGTATGACCTCTGTCGGAGGTTGGTCCAAAAAACTGCAAAACTGGGGCATGAGAATAATATTGAAGTGTAACAAATGTATTCCAATAGTAGATATGTTAGAATGTTTGGAATGGCTAGATATTAAGAGGGTATGCTGAGGCTAGAACGGAGGCGAGTTTAAGCGCTCAGCTTTCTGGATTTTTTGGGTAAACGGTTTATAACACCATTATCAAATTTCACACTAACTTTATCAAGAATAAATTATTATCCTTAGGTATCCAAATTTTCAAGAAAAATAGGAAAAAAAACAATACTGCCAAGTTTGAATTCTATTCGTTGTCACAGACTCTTTGCAACATGGCAGCAGTGAACCGGGGTCCGGGGGTTGCCCGAAAACTTGCAAATTTCGTGGGTTTATGAGTTATTGGGAACTTTAATCATCTTTTTCTCCAATGTTCGATGGAGGGTTAGATGCGGATGGCGTGAGGGAGAGGGTATGCTGAGGCTAGAAACGGACAGGCGCGCAGTTTAAGAATAAGATTTTGTAAATTTTTTTGGAAAATTTTAAAATTGAAAATTTCTACAAATTATAAGAATAAAATCTATATTATCATACGCGTATTTCCTAAATTAATCATGATTTTGTAAAACTTGAGTGAATCAAAAATGTACTCAATTTTGGTCAACTTCGGGAATTTATTCCAAGTGTACAGAATTTTTGAACTCAAATTTGCATAATGGATATCAACGGTTAAATCAAAGTGAACACGCAGGTTAATTTGGTTTCATCGTAAGATAAACGGTTTGGTGGGAATTTCCAAAATTATAATCCATGTTTTGGATTTCCCATTTTTTAACGTTTTGGACTTATGTCTCGCAATGGATCTTTAACGCTTATTTTGTGCAACCAATTACGGATATCAATATAAAAGTAATTTATTAACATCCATTCAAAATTTGGTAATGATATTACCAACCGTTCAGCAGAAATCATCAACACCTGTTTGCGCGCATTTGAGTTGGGCCAAGCTCAGCGTACCCTCTTAAGAATTGGTTAAAGTTGAAAGGGATGATATTTATTTTTCAAATAAAAAATGGACTTCTGCCTAACTACCTTGGTAGTAAATTAATACAAATTGACTCGGTTCATAGACTTGAAACAAGGCAATGCAAGGCAGATAAAAGTATATACCTAGCAGCACCCAATAAACTTACAGGGGTGAAATCAATATTTTATACGGGTATACCACAGTACAATAATTGCCTACCCACAAATATCAAGGAGGCAAAACATGTTGTAGAGTTCAAAAAATTGTATTGTGAACAATAGTTGGACACCACATGTGTTTTGGGCTTCAAGCCCTCTTCTGGCTGCCTGTCTTTGTTTTGTACATGTACTGGACATATTCAAAGGCAAATAAATAATAATAATAATAAAAAAATATAAATAGGCTTAACTTAGTGTAATGTTTTATACTTCACCTTTGTATTTTATTTTATTGATGATGATTTTATTGATTTGATGTATTTTATGTATTCACTGTACCGTCTGCTTAATGGAAGATAGCTCTTGAGCTAAATAAAAGATTATTTGATTTGATGAGAAGTCAAGCCATATTTGAGTGGACATCTCCAAGCTACCTAAATACAAACTAAAACTTACAAAGATCTTGAGCACTTTGCAATCGAAGGTACTTCTTGTCTATGTCTGGTCTCGTAACTTCTTTGCAAATCTCGGCGTCGCCTACTAGGAGTGGAGCTTGGAACTGGAGGTATCTGCACTCAGTCGAGCACGGCTGTACCACGGCGCAGAGGACATTGACCTCGTCTTGGTGCTTCTGTAGCAGGGTGGCGATCTATCCAGGAGTCCTCAACGCTGCGGACAAACGACAAACAGGCTTTTTTAAATTTTTTTAATCTGCATTTTTTCGTTTTTTTCTTTTTGTTTTGTTTTCTTTTTTCCTTTTCTTTTCATTCCCTACCCTTTTTTATATTTGATTCATTCATAAATTGCATTTAATATCCTTTTTATTTGCTATCAAATTTGTTGAGTTTTTAATGCATTGTTGTAATATTACTATTTCAAATATTTACTTAAATGTAGTTCATTGTTGTGTCTGCATCTATGTAATTAGATTTATTTTGTTGTCCTCCTTTGTAAATCAGTTTTTATAACTGAATAGGATAGACGTTAAATAAATAAATAAATAAACAGCACGAGGAATAAATAACAAACTCGAGGAATAATAATAAATTGGAATTGATTTTACTTTCAGGGTGGCTACAGGTTACTAAATTCAAATTGCCTGACATTTCTAGGTTTTCCAGATTGAAAATCATATTTTTGCAGGCTGTAAGTTTGCCTGATTGAGAAGATCAATTACTCATCTTGCCCTTCAATATTACGAGTGACCATGATGATATATTAAAATAACAAAATTCCAAAAGTGCGCAACCAATTTTCCTAACTTTCCCAGAGTTCCTAATTTCCCTAACTTGGCCTACTCCAGGATTTCCCGGCTTGTAGACACCATGACTTTTAACACAAGTAAGCCCTGCCATTAAGTGCTAAAATCAACAAGTGTTTTGTTAGGTTATGAGGATTGTCAAGAGTTGACAGATTGGAGTAGAAAAGACAAAACACAACCTGAAGACAACACATTTTCTGCTGCTGACGATGTCGGTTCATCCTTCTGGGACTCGTCCGGCGGTTAGCTAGGTGTAGCGACTAGTGAGTTTTTGTCTGTAGATAGATGACTGTTAGTAGCCAGCATCTGCCTGATTAGTCCCAGAAGAACAAAACACATTGTGGATTAAGGTAACAACTAAAATTATCTTTTTTTCTTTCTTGTGCAAAGTTGGCCTCTTTAGCCATTCTTCTGTCTTGCTATTCAATATAAGACTGCCTCTTTTTCTATCCTGCTCAGTTCATCGGGCAGGGAGTCAATGTCACTCTTGAGGGCGGCGCATCTAAAGAGATGCGCTCTGTCTTGGTCTTCTAAATTAAAAAGTTTACAGGTGGCCGGTTCGTTGGTAATGTTAAAACGGTGCAGGTGGTGTTGCAAGACGTCGTGACCGGTTGCAAGCCGGAAATGGGCGGTGGCCGTCTTTCTCGACCAGTCTTTGTCTGGCCCTTTCTTGATGTCGGTCCACCAGTTCTTTAGTCATGAAGTCTCTTCTGTGGTGTTCATAAAGATCTTTTTTGTGGTTGATTTGATCTTAGTTTTGACATTTTTGAAGGCTGAAGCTAAACAGTCATAATCAGCAGGTGAAAATGTGTTGTTGTACTAAGTAAGACCTTTAGCCTGTGTTATTTTCTCAATTGACGACTGGTGATAGGCGGAGCTTCAAACGATCGATAGGTCACATGACGAGAGTTGGGATAGATTCTCATTTTCCAATTTTACGTCTGTTGAACGGCGCTTCACTTACCACGCTCGAACTCTTATTCTATTCATTATTTGGACAAAACGTAAAAGGAATAATATTTAGCAAACATACCATTCTTTCTAATAGCGGTTATTAAAAAATTTGACTCAGCCGTTAGCTTCTTATTACAATGTATGCATCATACATGACAAAATAATCAAAACGACTTTAAGCTTTCTCAACTTCAATTGACAAAAAACTACTAATCGGATTTCGACAAGACCTTATTCAAAAATTGCATCTGACTGTTTAGACAAGAAATAAATTAACTTTCTAGACAGAAAGTGCACTGAACGAAAATTTCAAGCATGTAGTAATATGCAGCGGACAGTTTTTCACGGCTCATCCGCACGTCAAAAGTGTACATTTTAGATGAAAACACATACCCTGCATATTAGCATGTGCTGTAAATTTTCGTTCAGTGCACATTCTATCAAGAAAGTTAATTTATTTCTTGGAGGTATTGTCTAGATCCGATCAGTAGTTTTTTGTCGACAATTGAAGTTGAGTAAACTTATACTCTGATACGTATTTGTTTCATGTAACAAGTTAATGGCTGTACCTAAAAATTTGAAATAACCGCTATTAGAAGGAATGATATGTTTGCTAAATATTATTCCTCTTAAGTTTTGTCCAAATAATGAATAGAATCAAAGTTAGAGCGTGGTAAGTGAAGCGCCGTTTAACAGACGTCAACTTGCGAAATGAGGATTTATCCCAACTCATTCCGCCATGTTGCCTCGTGACGTCAGGAGGCGGGTAACATTCTAGTCATCAATTCTTTTCCAGCTTGTGAAATCTTCTTCAGTCCAACTTAATAAAATTGAAACAAAGGTTGTTGATTGAATGCCAATCGACTTGAGTATCGAGTGTTGGGATAGGATCCAACTGCTTACCTTAAAAAAGTAATGGATGAGTCTGCTAAATTAACCCTCCGTCCCTTGCGTGGGGTTCTACAAACCCCAGTGTCATTGTATTATGTGTACATATTAATGCACCAGACTGTTTAACCGACTCTGGATGCTCAGTACCTTCAAGTTACTCTATCTGTTAACGAAATTTGTAACCTCCTAATCATTAGGGCTTTTAGTGTTGTTACTTGTTATATTGCCGGTTTGAACATGGCTGGGGTTGCTGAAACCCCGCGCGAGTGATCACGTTTCTCTTAACTGCATGCAGAAATTCAATGCTATTTTGGCTTAAATTTTGAAATTTTGGAATTTTGGAAAAAGTCTTCTTGCAATTTACTAACTGGTTCATGTTTATTACTAAAGTGTAAAACAAAACTTAAAATTGCATTATTTTGACACTTTTTTTATTGAGTAGAGGAAGAATGGGGAGCATTTAAGAAAACATTGGTGCAGGCAACAGAGAAAACCTGTGGGAGAATGAGTGGGGGGAGAAAAGAGTGATAACAAGCTGGTGGAATGATAAGGTAGAGGAGAAAGTAAAAGTGAAAAAGATACCTAACGGATGAAAGATACCTAACGGATGACTCGGAGAGACTCATTACTGATGCAGATGAAATAAAGGAAAAATGGAAAGAGTACTTCAACCAATTGTTAAATGCAGGAGCAGAAGAAGTAGAGGACAGGGGTGAAGAATTGGAAGTTAGGAGGGAAGATGTGGAAGTGAATGGTCCAACCTGGCAAGAAGTGGAGATGGCACTGAAAAGAATGAAGAATGGAAAGGCAGCAGGAGTTGATGAACTGGTGGCAGAGATGATAAAGGCAGGCAGCCCAGTTACCATGCAGTGGCTGTATAGAGTTATTCCAGTTGTGTGGAAAGCAAAGAAGATACCGGATGATTGGAGAAAAGGAGTTATAGTGCTGATTTATAAGAAAGAGAAAGGCGATAAAAAAATGTAGTAACTACAGGGGGATCACTTTACTATGCCACACAGCAAAGATTTATGAAAGGATTGTTGACAGAAGAATAAGAGGAGAGGCTGACAACATGTTGAATGAGGAACAATACGGATTGCGATGGGAAAGATCCACAATAGATCTTCTATATGTACTTGATTTGACAGGCCACGGAAAAGAGTTGGGAGCTTGGAAGAAGAATGAGTATGGTCTTCTTAGACATAGTAAAAGCATATGATAGTGTGCCAAGGAAAGTGGTATGGGAGAGTTTGGAAAGAAAAGGAGTGGATAATGGATTGATAGGCAGGGTTAAAAGTATGTACTATGAAGTTTGTGAAAGCTGTGTGAAAACACAATTTGGATTGTCAGAGTGGTTCCAAATAACAACAGGGCTATGGCAGGGAAGTGTGTTGTCACCTCTGTTATTCATAATCGTGATGGATGACATCCACAACAAGGTAAATATGGAGGCAATGGAAGATGTGGAGGTAATGCTGTTTGCCGATGACTTGGTGGCATGGTCCGAGTATGAGGAGGTACTCCAAAGATATACAGACTTGTGGATTAGAAACATAGAAGAAGCAGGTATGAAAATAAGCATTATAAACAGTGAGGTTGTAACTATGCCAGGAGAAGGGGACACGGGGAATTATCGAGCACAGATACACATTGGAGGAGAAACCCTGAAAGTGGTGGATGGTTTTAGCTATTTAGGAAGTGAAGTAATGGAAAATGGAAAGATTAAAAAGGAGATTAACATCAGAATAAAAAAGGCCAGTAACTTTTACCTGTGTGTAAAAGGCCTGGTGTGGGATAGGGAAATACCTATTCAGTGTAAGATGACACTATATAAAACCTATTTCATACCGATCCTTACATATGCAGCAGAAACCTGGACAATGGGAGATCGAGAGGAGAGTCAGATGCAGGCGGCAGAGATGAGATTCCTGGGGAGCACAGTGGGCAAGACAAGAAGGGACAGAATAAGAAACACGGACATTAGAGAAATGCTAGGTATAGAAAAGTTAAGTGACAGAATGGGAAGGACAAGGTTGAGATGGTATGGACATAATATGAAACGAATGGGGGAAAATAGGATGCCCAAGAAAATGTATGAAAGAAGAATTGAAGATGGAAAAAGAAGACGGGGTAGACCAAGGAAGAGATGGAAGGACATCATAGCAGGAGACTTGGAGACGAGAGGAGAGAGCTGGGAAGATGTGGAAGAGATACGATTGTGGGAGGATAGAAAGAAGTGGAAAAATTTTGTTGCTGAACCCAAGCTGACCCTGCCAGAAGCAGGAAACAGCGATGGATAATGATGACGATATCAATGTTTGAAAAGATGTACCCCGACCGAGGATCGAACCCGGTTCCTTGCCATTACATAGCGATACTCTACCAAGTGAGCTATCGTGCCACTGGGTAAACCTTAGTTTAATTGGTGTATGCGTGTGATTTTATAAACATTGCTCAAGTAGCAGACTGAGTGCTATACTATGTTGTACTTAAACAACAACTACAAGAGCACCTGCTAATCCAATCACTTTCTCATTACCCATGAGCGCGAAGGACCCGGGTTCAATACACGGCCAGGACACATTTTATCGAACATTGCTGTTCATCCTTATTCTTACAGCAGGCCTACACTGACAGTTCACATTTAATCAAGAAGCAGTTGCTTTGTATGCAGCTGTATAAGCCTCACAATGTGGGCATTTAATTTTAGTTACAAATAACTTAACGTCTTAACGTGTAGGACCTACTTGATACCTAGTAATCTCGTGATTAAAATACTACCCAACAATAAAGAACAGACTTTCAAAATCCTTATTATCCCTTCATGTTTGATATAATGGTACCTAATAGCTATATACTATAGGTAACTATCCATTTCAATTGTTGTGGTTTGTGTCGTGGGAAGTGTGGGTGCATGATAAAGAAGTAGGTATGTTTCGTACAAGTAATGGCACAGTTCAAAATAATTCAAAAGAAAAATGTTGTGTTGTCACTCACTCATCTGCTGCCATCTCCGCACAAAAACTCTGCTTTGGGGCTGTAACCGATTGAAGTTGGGGCTGCCGACATCGTTGTTCGTGGTTCTACATCAGGTTTCTTTCAAGCAGTGGTTGTGCTGCGGTTCCCGGCTGGTCCTCACTTCTTAGTTTCCCCACTGCAAAGCAAGAGATACGAGTAAATATAGATGTTAAATCATTCCTATGCCAATTCTCAAACTATATACTATAACAAATCCAGTAAAAGGAAAGAGAAAAAGCACTAACACAAATTTTGAATAGGCCTACACAATAGAAACCGACAGTGAATGCTCTTGACACAAGAGGTAGACACATTTTACGTCAGAGGTGCCACCAATTGAAACTTTAAGATAGCCTAACAACCCAGATTACATTGGTGTGAAAAGTTTTAGTAAACTACCTGATGCCTTGGGGCTATTGACTCGAGAGCTGTTGTTAAAATGCATTTGAAGCAATTTTATTGGAAAATTGTTTTTTCTCTGTGGTTGATTTTTTGGAAATGCCCTAGAATGGTTCTTGTATAGACAGATGGTGGGTTAATAGTGTTTTATTGTGCTGCTGGTTTAAAACTTTTAGTAAAGCTGGTCTGTAAACTGTAAGTGTACTAGATGGTACATTGTTTTTTATGTAATTTGTGTATTTCTTTTTAAACCAATTGCCAACTTCTGATATTCACATGTTTATGACATTTACATGAGTTATTTGTATGAAGGCTTGTAAATAAATAAATAAATAAATAAATAAATAAATAAATAAATATATATATTGCTACTCTTTATTCCAACAACTATATAGTTGGGTAAAGGAGTGTTTCCACCATTGGTCTTGGGCATCCCAGGAATCAGTATCGGTCTGCCAAGCTCGACACATCATTTTCTTGAACTACTATATGATCTTCGTGTATTTCTTTCTCTTGTCGTGACACCAACTCTCTCCACTTTTTCCTGTCTTCCCAACATCTCTCTCTATCTCCCACCACTGCCCAATCCTCTCCTCTCTCCTCCACATCTGCTTGTACCTAGTCTTGCCATCTATCCCTAGGTCTTCCCACTCTTCTTCTCTCATTCACTACTTCAAATGCTTGTCTTGGGATCCTATTCTTCTCTATTCTTATCATGTAATAAATAAAAAATTAAATAAATAAAACATCCCCCTTTAGGTGACAACAAAGTTAAGGATATTTGGATAATTGAAAAGTATTAGCAAGGGGTTAGGACCTATTTTCATTTCAATCCCAACTTTTTTAAGGAAACTAAACTTTGACAGTCCCTCAGTACAAATGCTCAGTATGTTGATGGCCAGAATTTGTCAGGCAACACTGTAGGTTTCCCTGTAGGCCACAAATGCACAGACAGACATAAAAACTAGAAAGACCCAGAGTCAGATTTACACTTATTGGGGCCTTTCGTGCAGCCTATTTTAGGGCCCTATTGTAGTGGCGGATCTAGGACAATCATGGGGGGTGGGTGTAATTTTTGTATTGTGAATAATCAAGATACAAGACTCGTTGTGAAACCACATAATATTTTCGTACTAGATTAACCATTACTATTTAATATTTATAAACATTAAACAATATTCTAAATCATACAGCGGATACAAGTGGGTTTGTGAAAGGGAAATGGAGAGGACAGAGCCTCAAAACATTTTTAGAATGCCTGCACCACAAAGTGCAGTTGGTATACTTACAGTGGTAGTCCGTGTGACTCCATGTTTAGACGGGGGACGGCCAGTGAGCGTGGACCTTTTTGGCCGTAGTGAGCTTGAGCCTTATATCCTCTGGGATTTCTGCAACATACAAACAATATTAGTATTAGTATTAGTAGTTTTAGGGCGCTCTGAGGTGGGCCGTTGCATTCAGATACGACAACTTGCAAGACACAAACAAGTTAGTGTGTGAAATTGAATGTCGAATCTACATTCACATTGACGGTTGATGTTTATAAATTTTTAAATATAAAAGGCAAAGTATCTCCATTTGGTTAGGTAGTAGGCCTACTTAGGTCTTATTTAGACGATATATATATATTTAGACGAGTTAATTTACAAATTGGGAGTTATTCTTAGAGAATTAGAAGCATGGTTCAAGGCTAACAAATTGAAGCTAAACTGTTCAAAAACCCAAATAATTACCTACCAAGTTAAGGGTCAACATCCACATTTAACAGTAGAGCATAACAACTTATCAATTGATATAGTGGAGGTAGCCAAATTCCTAGGCCTTAAACTGGATTTTAAACTAAAGTGGTCATCTCATATTGAAGACCTGGGCAAGAGACTAAGCTCTTCTTGTTTTACAATGAAAGCCTTGTCCACCCAATGTAATTTGGATACAAGGAAAAAAGTTTTTCATGCCAACACTCAGTCTCTGATAAACTATGGGATATTGTTTTGGGGGAACTCAATGAGTGTAAGTAAGATTTTTTGCCTTCAGAAGAGAGCATTGCGGTATATGCTCCATTTAGGCTCTAGAGAATCATGCAGACAGGCTTTTAAGAATGCAAATATATTAACTGTAGCTTGTCTGTATCTGCTTGAGGTTATCATGTTTGTAAATAAATTTCCTAACTTATTTCAATTGAATGCAAATGTCCATAATATAAACACGAGAGGGAAGGGAAAATTGTACCAGACTAGCCATAGATTGAAGCTGCTGGATAATGATCCCGTGAACATGGGAATTAAAGTATATAACAAATTGCCTGAAGAATTACGGAATGTTGGTGTTACAAGCTCTAGGAAGGAGTTTAAGGCTAGGATTAAATCATTCCTTTTGGAACACAGCTTTTATTCAGTAAGTGAATATTTTGAGACTTGTATTGTATAGGACTAGCTTAAGCTAACTATAGTATCAGTACATATGTTGTGTGAACCCAAATATCTTAGTTTTAATTTTAATTTTAATCTAATGACTGATATATTGTATCTACATTGAAACTATTTTAATTGACCAATTGCACTCTTTTATCGAATTGAACTTTGTTAACATTGTAAACTGTTTATGTTGTTGTTTATGTTTGTTTTCTTAACAATTGTACAGATCTTCCTCATTGACAACTTCAAATACTCGCATGTCTATATGACATGCATATGAGTGAACACTGTAGAAGGCTTACTTAAATAAATAAATAAATAAATAAATAAATTTGACAAGATAGGCCTGCCAATTAAATAATACATTGTGGCATTAGTTGCAAAAGTGACTACAACCTGTTCCTATTAGGCCTATGGCTTTCATTATCTTATCTTACACTAAAATGTACAACATATTTATTTGTGATGTTGTAGGCTTTCACGACCCGTAGATGTCTTCTGTATGATCCCTGAGCTGTTGGGTGGCGAAACGTCGAGCAGTGCCTCATCATCGACACGACGAAACAGCCCGGGATCATACAGAAGACAACATATTTATTTATTAAAGGGGTATTTAACCGCAAAACTCAAAAAATATATTTCATTCAGGCTTACTAGTAATGAATTTAGCAATCAACAGAAAAATTATTGGGGCCACCATGACCTCCCAAAAAATTGTCAAACATGACATTTTTCGAGCTAGGTCCCATCGGCAAAAATCTCCCATAAGAAATAACATGGGGACGATCTTTATGCCCCGTGACCTTGGAGGATTTTGCTCCAAAAAAATATTGGCCATTATTGACGTACTCGACAGCCTTTTCTGTAAATTCTCTTTATTTTGTTTTGTAATTTGGGCAAGTAGTTCGGTCAAAAATATTCATATTCATATTCATTCATATTCATTCATTTATTGTACATAGATCCCCAATAGAGTAACAGGTACATGGGATATTATACATAGTCACAGTAGTAGTATGAATTAATCTAAAAGAGTTCAACTAGAATCACAGAAAATCGTCAATAAAATAAAATGAGTTACAGAGTAAAAAGGTTTTTAGTTTAGTTTTAAAACTATCTTCACTCCCGATGTCCTTGAGCTCAGCTGGCAGGTTATTGTATAGTCGGATCCCCTGGTTACTAGGGCTTTTCAGTCCCATGGCTAGCCTCACTGTGTCCCGGTGTAGGTCTCTCTGCTGTCTGGTGGCATAATTATGGCAGTCCTCATTTCTTCTGAATTCATGTAGTCTCTTGCGGGTGCTCATCACCGATTCAAAGATATAGAGATCCGCTAAGGTAAGTATACCCATCTCAGAGAAAAGCTTTCGACAAGAGTGCCGCCTACCAACTCCTTTTAAAATTCGCACGGCTCTTTTCTGTATAATAAAAATCTTCATAAAAAATTTCTTACATGAGGAGCCCCATAGAAGGATACCATAACGAAGGAGGGATTCGAAGTAAGCAAAATACACTGTTCTAGCCGGGCCAGGTCCTATTCTTTCTTTGACAATTCTGATAGCGAAGCAGGCCGTGCTCAGTTTCTTGGCGAGATTATCAGTGTGCAGGTCCCACTTCAGCGAGGCTTCGATAGTAATGCCAAGGGACGAGGTAGATTGTACTTCCGGCAGCGGTTGTCCCCGATAGTATAAGTCGAGCGGCTGTGCCTTTCTATGCCCCAGGTTAAAAAGCATTGTCGCAGTCTTTGTGGCATTCATTGCCAGCTGGTTATTCTGGAGCCATAGAGACTTCGCGTCGAGTTCCATTTGCGCTACATTAGCAGCCTCTGCGAGCCGTTTTCCCCAGCACAAATATGTGAAATCGTCAGCATATGCTGATTACCAAGATGGGGTGTGATTTTGGAATGCATATTTTTGCGTGTTTGAGGGTATATTTGAGCACAGTTTCAAGACACGATGTTATAAAGAGACATTTTAGATTGGTACTATGCTCTAGTATCTATGTGGACCAAAAAAGAAGCAGGTTAAAGCCGATTTAGGAAATTTTCCAAAACACCAATTTTCGCCAATTTCTGGATCAAAAAAATTAAAAAAATCGTGTTAAATCACAGTTACAAGATATAATTTTTTAAACGGTCATTTAAGTGTAGTATTGTGCTATAGATCACGTGGTAAAAAATAATTTTTGGGGTTTTTAGCCCCTTTAAGGTTTGTTTAAAGCAGTAACTACATACATGTTTAATGTTATGTAATAAATTCCTCCTACTTGATGCCCAAGACTA
The DNA here is from genome assembly GCA_024449915.1 of Sweltsa coloradensis. Classification (NCBI taxonomy): domain Eukaryota; kingdom Metazoa; phylum Arthropoda; class Insecta; order Plecoptera; family Chloroperlidae; genus Sweltsa; species Sweltsa coloradensis. The sequence goes on from JAMZAV010000664.1 coordinate 250,068, forward strand.
AGAATACTAAGAGCTACAATTAAAAGTAAAATAATTATTTCTTGCATTGCCTAATATCACTTAGTCCTTCATCATCATTATCCATCGCTGTTTCCTGCTTCTGGCAGGGTCAGCTTGGGTTTCGTAACCAAATTCTTCCACTTCTTTCTATCCTCCCACAATCGTGTCTCTGCTACATCCTCCCAGCTCTCTCCTCTAGTATGTATGTAGGTCTCTTGCTATGGTCTCCTTCCATCTCTCCCTTGGTCTCCCCCGTCTTTTTCTTCCTTCAATCCTTTTCTCATACATTCTCCTGGGCATCCTCTCTTCCATCATTCGTTTCATATGGCCAAACCATCTCAGCCGTGTTCTTCCCATCCTGTCACCTAACTTCTCCACCCCAAGCATTTCTCTGATGTTCGTATTTCTAATTCTATAACTTCTTATCTTGCCCACTGTGATCCTCAGGAATCTTATCTCCGCCGCCTGTATTTGACTTTCTTCTCTATCACCCATAGTCCAGGTTTCTGCCACATATGTAAGGATCAGTATGAAGTAGGTCTTGTATAAAGTCATCTTGCACTGTATGGGTATTTCCCTATCCCACACCAGGCCTTTTACGCACTGGTAGAAGTTACTAGCCTTTTGAATTATGTTGGTAATTTCCTTTTTTATCTTCCCGCTTGCCATTATTTCACTTCCTAGGTATCCAAAACTCTCCACCACTTCCAGGGTTTCTTCTCCAATCTTGATTTCTGCATGATAGTTCCTTACCTACATCTCCTTCTCCTGGCATAGTCACAACCTTGCTCTTGATCACACTTATCTTCATGCCGGCCTCTTCAATGTACCTCTTCCAGAGGTCCGTGTATCTCTGGAGTACCTCCTCATACTCTGACCACGCCACGAAATCATCGGCAAACAGCATAACCTCTACCACCTCCGTTTCCTCCATCTTTACCTTGTTGTGGATGCTATCCATCACTGTTATCAATAGCAGTGGTGACAGCACACTTCCCTGCCTCAGTCCTTGTGTTATTTGGAACCACCCTGACAGCCCAAACTGTGTTTTTACACAGCTTTCACATACGTTCTATGGACATACTTCTAACCCTGTCTATCAGTCCATTATTCACTCCTTTTCTTTCCAAACTCTCCCATATCACTTTCCTTGGCTCTTCCCCAACTTAGTCCTTAAACACATTATATCATTGCTTATATACTGTGGTTCATTTATATAGGCTACCTATAGTTCATTTGTACATACATAAAATTATATATTTTTATAATTTTGCTTGATTATAATAAGAAAATACTAATATTGCCAGTAGATCTAGTACTAATTAGAATACAATAAAATTAGAGTACGAAAAATAACAGTAAGTCTGTATTATACTTATTTTTTTTTCGAAATTCACATATAACATTTTTTTAGCAAGTTTTTAAATGTTATTTTGGAGTTTTGTATTTTTAAAGAAGCAGATAAAGCATTCCACCTGTGTGCAGATACATAATAATTAGAATCTCTTTCGTCTGGTTTCTTTGTTTACTTTAGTCACAGTAATATAGTCAGTCACAGAGCGGAGACTTTTGTTAGATTGTACCTTCTGAAACATAGCTGGATTCCTGTTGTCGGGTTTCTCATGAAATGCTGAAACGAGGGAATGTTGTTATCCATCCTAGTTCGTATTAATAATCCAGCTGAAAAGCAAATAGTGCCCTCCCTGCCAAGACAATAATTACCCCAGCCCTTCAGGCTGGACTTTATGTTCTCTATGCTTTCCCAACCTGTCAACCCTTCTCCAATCTAAAATAATTTCACAAGATTTGATCTAGACCTACATGTCTCCCTGTACATTGCAATGTGCCGTTGCCTGCGTACCGTCTCAAGAAGATAGAGGCCTTCTTCCGGGCAAATCCACAGCTTACACTCGCTCTTGTATCCGAAACTCTCCCAATCGTTGCCCGTGCTACGAGTCAGGCCTAAGCCGAGCTCCGGCTGCCAGCCGCCATGTATCCAACTGGTGCACTTACATTGAGAAACGCTCCCTTTTCTCCCACCTTCCCTCCTTGTTCAATGCTCTGCCCAACTTCGTCGACATTACATCTGACCTTAATCACTTCTGCCAAGCGTTCCAATTGACAAGTTTTAATTTTAATTGCTTTTTGAATTGTTGTTTAATTAGTTTTGACTATCAACTTGTGTTGTATTTTTGTTTTCTATTCATTAGTAGGCTATGATCTATTGTTTAAGTTTTAACATGTTTGCACTAAATGTAGTCTTGGGCATGTTCCCCCAAAAAAGGAACTTTGAAAAGTTTAGTTACTTCTGCCTAAAAAGGAACTGAGACGTTCCTCGTTCCTCAAAAGGAACTTAGTTCTTTTCCCGTTCGGTATACATCACTGATTTAAATAATAATAAATGTGATAGGAGTTAATTTATCATTACTCTTATTTATTAAAGTGAATCCCAGGCCAACTGACGAGGGTGGCACCATTTTCGAATACACAAGATGTCACAAGATATTTTTCATACTGCAGTTTATGATATCAGGTAGTACTGGAATTCAACGAGATAACGACGGTGAAAGGAACTTATAAAGAACGTTAAATTCGTTCCAAGTTCCCCCGAAGTAACTTTGACATTACAAGTTCCTGATCTAAGAAAAGGAACGCGTTCCCTCAAAAGTTCCTGAGAAAGGAAAGTGTTCTCCCCAAGACTGGCTAAATGGCATAAAATGGAGAATCAACAATAAACATCAGTTTGGAAGTAACTTTAACATGAGGATAATCAATTTCTCAAGAGTGTTTACTATTCAAAGTTATACAGCAAAACTATAGTGTTATATGAAGAAATACCTGGAATTCAAACCATCGGAAGAATTCTAGTTCGACCACTGTGTCAAATATTTAGCTTATGTTGAAATTCACTCAATTTTGTTTTGTTAATAATTATTTCTAGACATATGTATTTATTGATTTATTTAACGTCTATCATACTCAGTTAAAGGGGCTACTACCCCAAAAGTTTTTTACCACATAATCTGTAGCAAAATACTACACTAAAATGACTGTTTCTAATTTTTATCTTGTAACTGTTATTTTACACGAGTTTTTCAATTATTTTGGTCCGGAAAGTAGCGAAAATTGGCGTTCCACATAGATACTAGAGCATCATACCAATTTAACATGACCTCTGAAGATGAATATCATCGTGTCTTGAAACTGGGCACAAACACGAAAAAATATGCATTCCAAAATCACACCCCTTCTTGGTAATCAGCATATTTTGACCAAACCACTTGCCCAAATTACAAAACAAAATATAGGGGGATTTACAGAAAAGGCTGTAGAGTACGTCAATAATGGCCAATATTTTTTTAAATCAAAATCATCCAAGGTCACGGGGCACAAAGATCGTCCCCATGTTATTTCTTATGGGAGATTTTTGCCGATGGGACCTGACTGACCTAGCTAAAAAAATATCAAGTTTGACAATTTTTTTGGGGGTCAATTGTGGAGCCAATAATTTTTGTGTTAATTTCTAAATTCATAACTATCTAGCCTGAATGAAATATTATATTTTTTGAGTTGAGCGGGTGAATTACTGATTACCCCTTTAAAAACACTGATTTACAAATGAGGACAATCTTATAAAAAAAAGCATAGCATAGCATTATAGCATAGTTCTGTGGAATGTTGTTGGGATCGTAAGGATGAGCCATAGTTTTGAGACGTCTAGATGAGCTGTGTTGAAGATGAAATAGTTAACGACACAGGCAGATATGATGTGCATGACTAGTGTGGTCATGGTCTTGGCTCTTCACTCTCATACAGACAGATACAGTAGGTCATGCACAGGTGACTATATTTCATAACTATACATCCTGGAAAAGGAATCTTGGGGTTGAGGCTATGGGAATGCTCATACAGGAGCCGAGAATCCCCCCACCCCCCCACCCCTCCCGAGAACGAAAATATTTTACAAAGTTTTTGCTTTCGATTTGGGCAAGGGTCGTTTCTATGCTTTCCCACTTTGTCTCGCACTAAAATGTGCTTTTCCTCTAATCAGTTATGTTATTAGACAGACGGATATTCTTCTACGTGCAAAGGGATTATGCAAACAAGCTGATGAATTGACCCTTTGAGGCGCCTTCAGCTGGACAATCGGTATGTTAGATTGGGTGGGGAGGGACAGGAGCGTCACTTGAGTTTGGACATTGGGAGGCAAATCAAAAGATTCGCAGGGGGGGCTTAGTGACAGTGGCATATCCAGGAATTCATAAAGGGGGGGGGGGTTCAACCAATTAATTTATAGATGTACCAAAGGCTAAGTGGGGGGTCCATGGGATTTACCCC